>JABSNV010001315.1:47500-91502 GCA_024085815.1 Flaveria linearis | reverse complement strand
TCCTGCGATTAAACTATGCGAATGTGATTCAGTCGTGCGATTGGGCCAATCGTGCGACTGAAGTTGCGCTGCTGGGGAAAAATCGAATTTTTTGAACAGTTGACTTAAAATTACGAATTTTCACGAACCCTAATCTGCCGTATGAAAAGGTTGAAACTTTTAACACAGAGACTCGACAAAAGCAACTTTTGAAGAGAAAAAGTGTATCTTTTGAATGAAAACGTTAGTTTGACACCCAAACCAATTGAATCCTGCAAAATCACAAGCCTAAGCTCTGATACCACTTGTTAGGACCATGTACGTACGAAGTACTAACGGATTCTGCTGTGAAACCAGATCAAATAGCGCGGAATTCTATTTGAATTGCGATCTAACATGAGAACGAATAACCCGAATCGATCTAACAATGAAACAAATGCTAAGAATAGATTGAAATCGATCAGGAACGAACTATGAACTGGATTTTTGCGACTTGGGACGCTCTGGACGGCTAGGATATGAAAGTATACGAAGTGTTATCAAGTGTTCTATTTTTCCACGGATTATGTGGTATATATAGGTTATCAGTGTTCATTCGTACGACTGAACCATTAGTATGGTTCAGTCGTGTGACTGAACCATTAGTATGGTTCAGTCGTGCGACTGAAGCATGCGATTGACTCATACGCACGACTGAAGGTTCAGTCGTGCGATTGAACCAATCTTATGTCTCAATCATACGACTGATCCAGTCTCCTGGTTCAGTCGTACGACTGGTCCATAAGCATGCTTCATTCATGCGTATGGGCCATAAGTATGGTCCATTAGCATGAATGTCCACATGACTAGTTAAACACATTTCTAAGTTCTACTACTGACTTAGAACTATGTAAAACCAACATCAAACCTATATTATTTCATACATGTGAATCACATTCAATATAAATATACATGACATAATTAATCACATATAAACATCACAATGCATTTATATATCATTCAATCAATTCTTACATTGGATTACACAAGTGTAAGAAATGGGAAGACTTTTACATTTGAGAACATAAACTAGGTACATCAATATGTATCAACACACTACCTTAAGTGTATCTCAAACAGGAAATCCGGATTGGATAGATTCTCAAGGCACATCACTTCTGGAATCATAGGGATCTTTGAGGGAAGGACTTACAACTACTCAAAGTACATCTTCAACTGTCTATGTGACCAAATAAGAGTGCAGAAGGATGAAAAGATGTATATGTTCCCAAGGTTCCTACAACTAATTATTAATACTGAGCTGCCTGGTATACAAGAGAGGGTGATGTGTTTGTGCAAGCATATTGGGTAGATCTGTGCTGAAGAAGATCAGTGGTAAATACCAGGGAGAAGACATGCCGATGTTTGGTCATGTGGTGGATGCTAATGCAAACATCCCATAAGAACTGGTTTGGGTAGACCTGCAAGAAGAGTCATCTTCTAACTCTGTGCAAGCCTCACATTCACCCATTACTCTCATTCATCCATCAATCACCCATTCACCAACATCAACCTCCAGCCAGTGTAAACACCCTGCGCATCTCACCTACTCAACATCATCAATCTCTACAACAACTATCAGCAGCCACTCAAAACACCCTGCCCATCTCACCTATCCAACAAGAATCACCACCATAATCTCAATCAGTCAGTCAACACACCCAACCATCTCTCCAATCCATACTTATCACCTATCCATCAACAACCCAAAAACCCTCACCATCAAACTCCTGAGAGTGTTCATACTGATCCTATTCCTAATACTCAGTTTCAAAATTCATTTTACTCTAGTGAGACTGAGTTGATATCTCAAGCTAGCACCATTCCACTCTCAGTTACCAACTCACAAACCCAGTGTTGTCTGATCACACTGAACCAATAACTCCAATCCTTGATCTCAGCAACTTCCTCAACATCTACATCAAGAGCCTGCAGATCAAACAGTTGAGCCATGCTCAAGTTCAACAAATGTGGTACCCACTGAGTCAATGATGATGAGACTGCTGCTGAACATTGAAGAAGAAGAAAAAGGCAACTTTGTTGATGTAATTGCCTACCATGAAGATGATCTCAGTGATAAGACATCCTATAAGCAAAAGTTACTTGGTGGCGAGTACAATAAGCTTGTAATCAAATTAAACAAAAGAAAGCAAAGAATACAAGAGTTGAAGGGAGTAATAAAAGAAAAGGATGATGAGTTGATGAAACAAGAAGCAAAGACTCAAAAGACTAAGAGAAGATGCACAATGCAACAATGAAGTCATTGATGCATTACTTCAGCATGAAAAGAACTTCTAGAGTCAGTAAATGAGAAGAGTGAAAAGGAGAAGCTGGCATGGAACTTGATCATGTAACCAACTTTCTCTCTGCTCAATCTGCTCTATTGAAAAGAAAAGATGAAGAGATTGAAGAACTAAAGATGAAAGTCTTGCTCTTGAGTAAAGTGCTGCTCCATCAACAAAACCATTAAAAGAATCTTCTGAGACCTCTAGCACCTCATTCTATACTCAAGGAAGAGGAAGTACTTAGTACTACTTAGAAGAAGGTGATCAATGTTTGAAGATTCACCTAAGAGGTCAAGGCCTACATCCCCTGAACACAATCCTTCAGTAGATTTATCTACTGTGAAGACAATTTCTCATAAGGGTAGTGATAGTGATGAAGAATGGAATGACTTATCAATATGGACTCTCCAAAAGAACCAAATATTCAAAGGCTGATGACCTCCTGACTACCAAAACATCTGGAAGAGAGACCTGAGTCTTCTATGTTCATGACCCTGATCAACCATGGGTTTCCATATGACATGGTTGAGAGGATGAATCAGTCTGAGCTGAAGGATCTGCTGAAAGAGTTTGAGCTTGCTAGATTTATGATCCCCAACTGTAATTATGAAGCTTTCATAACTTTTCAATCAATTCAAAACATCAAAAAGATTTAGGTCACTGTGAAATAGCAAAGTGGAGCAACACAACATGACCTGTTGGTTATAGGTCATAATTACAAATGCATGATCTTAAGGGAAGAACATTTGGTGAGCTTAGAAGGATGATGGAGCATGTGATGAGTGTTGAGATTGAAACTGGTATGAAATTTCAAACTGAAGCTCCAAACCCAGCTGTAGAGCACCACAACAAAGTCCCTGCTGAACCGGTCATTGTTGAAGTAAAGACCAGCACAGAGGAAAGATAAATTGGTTAGAGAACCAAGAGAAGTGATACCTGGCAAAGTATGGCCACTTGGAACAACTGTTAGAAAATCAATGAGCGGAATCTACCCTGATAGAGCTGATTGATCATCTCATAACTCCCAGCTCTATGGAAGAAAACATGATTATGGACTGGAAATATGATCCAACTGGGATTGTGCAGTAATAAAGAGAACATCTGGAAAGATTCAATACTTCCATGATCTATTTTCAGTATTGTGTTTTCCTGACAGTGACCTCAAAGATTTACAAAGTCTAATAATCTCTAACTACCCAATTCACCTAAGAGGAAGAGACTTCTCACACTGGTGGGTAAGTTAAAGACTAAGCTCAGAGATGATGTGCTGACAGAGGCAAAGAGAGAGGATGCGAACACAAGAAGAGAATACAAGGGATGAAAAGGTTTAATCCAATGCCTCTGAATCAGTTGATGATGAATTTCCAAAGAGGATTGGATACAACAACAGAAAACAGCAGCAATCAAGTCAGTTGAAGGAATCAATACACATACCTATAACAGAATGGGGATATGTTTGAAGACAAAGGAACTAGTACTGCTGAGGAATGCTGAGAACAAAAAAGCTGATCGGATCAGGATCTTTTATCCTGTGGATATCAGTTGCTCTATCCCAGCTACCTTCATACTTACATGACAAATTCTCCCAAAGCTGACTGATGAAAAAACACAAAATGACCTATTCCTACATGTCCATGTAATTCAAGTGGTTGACAAACTGCATGCTAAAGCATACAAGAGAAGAAGACATAATGCTAAACTGTTGAAAGGAGCTAACTTTGAAGAAGTCTCAAAACTAAGGATCTCAGAGCAAGATGAGTTGGAAGTAGTTCACAACAACAATGTGTTGGAAACTCTTACAACTAAGAAGATGTTTTGGGACTCAGTTTTGAAACTCTAAAGAAGCTTAGCAAGATGAAGATCAACTATAAGTATGATGATCAGAAGACTGCTGTGTCATACTTCTACAACACAAATCATGCCAGAGTGAAGGAGCTTTCAAATTTGAAGAACTGAGTACAAGTATCTAAGCCTAAGGGGGAGTATTGTTAGATCTAGGAACGACAGGTCTAGATCATTTTGTATAGGCCTAGAACTGTAATCGATTCATGTAATAAATGACTGTAACTCACTATCTTGATGTATGCATTATGTATATTGGTTAACCCATATATGTGTTGATTTATGTGTATGATGACAGTGTAAGAAAACATCTACGGATGAACATCTTTGTTCTTCCCGTAGATATCCATAGATATGTTTCTTACAAGACAAGGCATCCAAAGATTGTCTACGGACGAACATCAGTATTCACTGATGGACATTCACCATAAGATGAAGTGAAGACTCATACGGAAGAACAAGTTCATGCGGAAGAGCAAAAGTTCCTACGGAAGATAAAGTTCCTACGGAAGACAAAAACACTTAGACACATTTACAAGGTGTTACAGTCAACAAGTCATTACGAATCCAAGAGATCCGGTGTTTCCTTAACAGAGTCATAATTGTCTATAAATATGAGTCCTATGTTTCATTTCAACAAGAACACAAGAGCATTAATATGGCCAAACACAAAACATCACATCGATTCACTGAATCAACCCTAGCCGTCATCACATCACCAACACAACGTTCGAAGCAGTTATTATTTATAGCATTCATAACTTATTCTTTTGTAATCATTATTCATTTTTATGAAATAGATTTAAAATCAATTCTTGTTTGCTTAATTATTGCGTAGATATAATTGTGTTCGTCATAACCAGCTTTAATTTTGATATTTAATTATAATAAAACAATTAAGCAATGGTTATGATCATTCCGCAATCATTAACTTGATTCCATTCTAATACTAATATTCCTGATTGCGATTCTTGGATTCACACTGTGTGAAGGTAGAAAAACTTAAAGCTAACCTGAAAAACCGCAGTTGAGTGGTATTAGGTGATACCGGCCACTTGATTACCTGAAGTTATTCACATACTCATTTACTCGCATCAAAACCAAATATTAATATAGTATATAAGTTTAAAAAGTATAATGGTAGTTATTTTTTAGATTGCTAGGAACTTGAAATTGTTGAAATTAACAATGGTTAGAATAGTAACTAGTGGATGTGATCCGTGTTATGATAGAGGTTGTTAAATTTGAGATTATTAATCTTGATGATTTATAGGGTAGTATTAGACATTCATAAGAAATTCACATGTAAAACGCTTAATAAGAAAAATATGTTAAAAATGAATCCTCTAAGCAAAGAAAATGAATAGTGAATGTACAAATGATAACTTATAAAGTTAATGGCTATTTAAAATGGTTAAAATTAAATAGAATAAAATTTTATTAATTTATCGAAGATTAAGTGTAAATTGGACATAACTCAAGGGAATACATGTAAAATTTAAATAACGCAAAAGATGCACAGGTCATCAATTTGAAAAAAAAGGGTATGGTTTTTTCAAGTGATTCTTTGGGTTTAAGTGTAAATTATTGAAAAAACATAGTAGGTTTTTAATTAATTTGAATAAAAACTATTGTAATAACATTAAAAATCCTACAATATCACTATTTATAATCTTTTCTATTTGTTATATATAGTATATTGCCTGTGTGATTGGATGAGTGTCGCCGATGCTTTTTCGATTGGATGAGTGTCACCGATGCTTCTTCCAACCTACCTTATTTAAATATTTAGTAGTTATATAGTTATATATTTAAATAAGATAATACTTAACTTAAATAGTATTTAGTTGTAAAACATATAAAAAGTAAATAATCTAGTGTGTATTGAATATACTAGTGGGTGTGACCTGCGCTAAACAGTGAGGGTTATAAAAGTTGAAATATTTAATTTTGATTATTTATACGTTAGTACTAACCACCCGAAATAGATTACAAGTGAAACACTGATAAAAATGTAATATAAAAAAATACTCAAATAGAGAAGAAAAATAACGAATGCTTAAATAGTAACTTTAATAAATTAACAAGCTCTATTATAAATTGCTTAAAGACAATTTGATATAACTCGAAAGGTTAAGTATAAAACTTAAAAAAATTCAGTGATTAATGTATTTAATATAATTAAATGCTTAAGTATAAAAATTAAAAAATTCAGTTGATTAAATGTAAATTTTAAATAACTCGAAGACTTAGATATAATTTTAAAAAGAAAAAATGAGTAGGTTTCAATTTAGGAAAAAAAACCAAGACAGAGAAAATATTATTGTTGCTTTCAAAAAATCCTTAGAGGTTTAAAATTAAATATAAAATACAAACAAAGTAGGTTTTTTTTATTAGTTAAAAAAAAAGCGAATTGTTATGGTAACATTGAAAAAATCTATACATTCCTACTTCTTATTTTTATATTTGCCATAGATATTGATCCGGCTGGTGTTATTGAGTTCTTTTTTTCGACATGTCTTAAACGTTGATATATTTTGGTACTATTATTATTATAAACTATGTAATATTTAGTGATTATATACTTTAGTGTATATAAATAAAATTAAACAACATAGTATTAGTTTAAAAAATATAAATAATAATTATACATATTTTAATATAATTAAAATATTATAAATAATATATACTTAAAAAAGTGTATATTATATATATAATTGGGGAGAAATTTACTAAATATGAAAAATTAGAAACTAACTGTATATAGCACTTGTATCTTATGTTTAGAAAGTTATATTATGTGTCTTAAAGTTTAGTAAAATTACAATGTCCATCATCAAATGCTTTATAGAATATATAAATTATTCTATCATCATTATTATTAAAATTTAGTAATTATATAGTTAAGTATTTCAATAAGATAATACTATTATAAGTTTATTATTATTATTATTATTATATTATTATTATTATTATTATTATATTTAGTGTTATTGTTATTATTATTGTTCTTTGTTATTTATTATTATTATTAAAGTATTTAGTAATATATAGCTAAGTTTATAATAAAATAATACTTTAATAAATTTAAATGTTAATTTAAAATATTATAAATAATATAATATATAACATAGTGAATAAATAATCTCATATTATTAATAATATTATTAATAATATGCTTAATAATGTATTATTTAGAAGAAGTATATTAATGAGGGGTAAACATGAATGATTGTATAAACATGTGTACCTAATGCTTAAGGAGTTGTATTAGGTGTCTTAATTTTTTTTGTAAATTACAGTGTTGTCACACTGTTTTGTTTTATATATAATAATAGATATTAATTAGGAGAAATTATTAATAAATATGACTATGACTATAACTAATAAAACAATGATATCAGCTTTTTAAAATTTTGTTTTAGTTTTTAAAACTAAATAAATATTTTATTCAAAACAAACCGAAAAAATATAAAAAAAATTCAATTTTAAAAATTTCTTATATAACTCCCAAATTATTATTTTTGTTTAAAAAATTAAAATTTTAAAAATTCCAATTTTAAAATTTTCAAATTTTTAAAAAAGTTTTAATTAGTTTTAGAATTTAATTATAATACAATTAATTTATATTTAGAAATAACAATAATAATAGATATCTTTTTAATTTATAATTAAAAGTAATGTTAAATTTATAATATTAGTAGTATTAAGATAATTACTTAAGAGGAGAGTGGGAAAAATTTTTGGTAAGGATGATTGTGGTGATACAATGTGACATCTCAAGGTACTCTTTTATTAAGTAAGAAGATGTATTCTGTTTATATTTGTTTCACAATTGCTTAGCCGATTTCCATCATGTGACTTTGTTTACCGATATCTTTAGACCAAGTCTTAATTTACGAAAGAAATAATTATTTTCAAACCATTAAAAGTTGACTACCTTTTCAATTACTCCTCAAACTCATAACCGACGGAAACACGCCGAGAGCCAACTCTCCTTAGCATGAGATATAACTGCTATCTTAGTGTGCAAGTAATTTGTTAGGATTTTTTATTTTTGTTTCCATTATTATCATAATCATAATATATTTTATATTTAATTAGATTACATATCCTAATCTATAAAAAATATTTAAGCCGGTGCACACAAATATAAATGTCTTACGTGAATTTATAACAGGCGAACAAATGTTAACCGGCCTGCACAGGCCTTATACAAACAATATACCCTCCTCTTTACAGAACACTATAATTGAATTAGGTTCAACACGTATATAAATGCCTTATGCAACAAACAACAAAGTGCGCGAAAAATGTTCAACACTTACAGATATAAATGCCTTATAACAAACAAACGTGCATTGACCTACACATGTCTATATAGAGTTTTATACACACGTATAAAATCAAAGTTAATCAAATAAATACAAAAATGTTGTATATATAATTCGGATGTACACCACTAGCATGTCTAGTAACAAAGATGTACATCCTTCGATCAAAATACATTAAGTCAAGTCTCACTTGAGATATGAAGTAGTAGATTAAGTACAACTAATAATTTTTAACGGTAGTGATTAAGATAATATATCTCAGGCTTTATTATAAGTAAATCTTATGTTTAAGTCTCACATATAACAAAAAGAAGTTACAGCTTGGTTCAGAGAGTTTCTGAGTTTCTCTCATCATACATATACTCAAGTACGAATATAATCAGATAACCGGTAAATTAATCGTCAAAAACGTAGATTAGTTACGGTATAGATTAGAGACCCGTAAAAAATATATATATAAATTCAGGCATTCCACAAGTTTATAACATATTCTGAGAAATTCATATTAACCCCCATCTCCACCTCACTCTGTTCAATTTTCCCCAATCGGAAATATCCAGCTCATCATCACCGACTAATCGCCGGCGCCGATGCACGAAACTGATATTCACGATCTCTCCGACGACGCCGATTACGCCGCTGCGTCTAAACAAGTAAGCAAAACTTCATTCAACTTACGAAATCACAAGTAAACAATCATCTTATGCACATTATCGCGATCGGTGCTTTTCTATGATTCGTTACGGTTAAAGTTAGTTGTAGATCGATTTGAAAGTGATTGATGTCAGTTGAATTAAGTTTGATAGATTGTTTAGGCGTTGAGGTTTTTGATTTTGTGTAAATTAGGGCTATTTGATCGGTTTTTGTTGGTTTCTGGGATTTGAATCTTCAGTTTGTAAGGTCATGGAAGTAGGATGATCTATTGCGTATGGAGATCTAATTTGGGAAGGTGTTTATGTGTATCCGTATTTATGTGAGACGTTAGGCGGATTCTGAACTGCTTGGAATCGGTTGTAATTTATAACTGCTGTTGACTGTTGGTTATATTTAGAAAGTAGTTGAAGTTTGTGTGTTTTAGGGCGTGGTCAAGCGTGACTGTTGATAATAGTAGTTAACAAGTTAGTTTATGGTTTATACTGGTTGAAAGTGATGTTTCTTAGTTGAGGTATAGTAGTGGGTTTAGTAAGGAACTGTGCTGTGTGTTTTAAAAGATGTTTGCTCTAGTAAGGATGCAATGGCTTTTATGCATATTGACAGTTTTTTTTGAATTTGAAAATGAATGATTAGAAGTGACTAAGTGTATTTTCTTGTGTTTGGGTAGATAATTTAGTATTCAGACAAGACCTTGAAAGCTGTATGCAGTTGTCCATCTCTTGCCCTTTGTCGGATATTCAAGTAACTATACTGAATTTAACATTTATGTTTCCAGTAATCTACTGGAAGCTACTAAGGAAATTTTTTAATCACATGCATATATTGAGAGGAGATAAGCTTCACCTTGGCTAAGCATGCTAGGCCTTGTATGAGAAAGTTTTCAATAAAACTTCTGATTAACAAATGCTACAAATGGGAAGAAACTGAAAACTTATAATGAGCGTGTTGTAAAGAATGCTTCTTAATTGGATGATAGTGTTATAGCCTATATGCTGATTACAAAAAAGATATCATGTCATTTGTATGGTTGGATGATCAGGAACAATATAGTCCCATAGTTCCTTATGTTTGCATTAGGTTCCCTGCAGCCCCCTTGCCACATATGTACATATGCAAGTGTGATTAGGTAGCTAAGTTCTGCAGTTGCTGTGTAATACAGCTAGAAACTATATCTTGTAGTGATAGTGTGTGCTAAGTGAACTGACAACTTTGGTGCAACTCACATGATATTTTTTCTTACCCACTAAATATTTCAGATGCAAAAACAGAATTTCAATTAATAATGGTTAGTATTCCTAGTTGTTATATTGCTCCTTATGTATTCCTAGTGTTCCTTATGTTTCCTAGTTTTTTTTTTTTTCAATACACTAGTGATTCTATTTATATTTGCTCTGCGCTCTCTCTCTCTCTCCTGCTCTCTCTCGCCTCTGCGCTCTCTCTCGTCTCTTGCTCTCTCTCTCGCCCAACGGGTCTCTCCCTCGCCCAACGGGCGACCACCGTACCCGGCGACCGCCGCCCCCGGCGACCACCGCCCACCGCACGCGACCAGGTAAGTTGCCGACCTACGCAGGTACGCACAGACGACAAGTCACCACCACCCACCACCACCGCGACCAACGCCAACCTACCCTACGCCCAAGCCAACCGCACCTCCCTCCCCCAAAGCCGACCGTCACACCCCCACCCTCACCGCCCCCCAACGCCTACCCAGCACCATCGCCTATCCCTCACCACTGCCGACCCGTCACCACAAAGCCTCCACAGCCACCAAAGCCTTCATCGACCACCATCACCGCTAGCCACCACCCCCCCTCACTGCCGAGCAGATTTGAAATTGCTTCCGATCTGCCTGTCGATCTGGTCTAGCTTCCGATCTGCTTCCGATCTAGCTTATCGATCTCGTATGACTTGTAACCCTAGAAGGTTGCGAGTTACTTGAGTTCTGGAAGGAGAACCCTAACTTGGGAAAACCCCCGCTGTGAGGATATTCTTTCTCCCTTATTTCCTTCTGTTTTTGTTCCATAGTCTAATAGGCCTGTTTTGACTGGGTTAGGAGTACCAGTATCTGTCTCTTAACTTGGTGTGTTTTCATCCGTTCGTATATTACATTCTTTTTGTTACCAGTGTTCTCTGTTTTCTATATATCTGTTGTTCTCTGACTATTAGTGGTGCATCATTTGAGTGATATTTCTTGTGTGCGTGCATTCACACTCTGGATTAATTTTCGGTGCTTCTGTTTATTCTATTTCGCTATTACCTGTGTTTGTTCCGTTTAAAGCATTGTTTGGCTTGTGTTTGTTCACCTTCTGTTTTGTTGCCCCGTCTTTAGTGGTGTTTAAGGTGTTAGTGCGGTAATATAGATATCGGGAGGCATTTGGCTGCCTGGAGATCATGTTCGGTGAAGAGAGGTGCTACTAAAGAGAAAAAGGGTATAGTTTACGAGTGGTATCGTGGATGTAGGAACACTAACTAGTAAGCTATTAGAGTTAATAGATGTGTTGAAGAGACGTAGGGTTCAGATAGCATGCCTTCAGGAGACAAGATGGCGGGGTGGGAGAGCAAAAGAATGCAACGGATATAAACTGTGGTTCTCAGGGTCAGATGGTACAAAGAATGGAGTAGGTTTTCTAGTTGCTAAGGAACTTCAGGATAATGTAGTGGAAGTGAGAAGATACGATGATAGACTGATGATGTTAAGAATAGTAATAGGGGACAAGGTAGTGGCAGTAGTTAGTGCGTATCACCACAGGTTGGATTAGGGGAAACGAACGCAATAAGTTCTGGGAAACTTTAGATCAGGTTATGAGAGACATACCTAGACAAGAAAAAATATGCATAGGAGGAGATTTTAATGGGCATATCGGTAAGGGTAACGATCAATTCACGTCGGTGAATGGAGGGTTGGGTATGGTCTGAGGAATGACGGCGGGAGGGAGCTCCTTGACTTTGCTTTGGCGCATGATCTGGGCATCGTAAATTCGTTCTTTAAGAAAAGAGATTCGCATCTGATCACCTTTACCAGCGGCGGAAGACACACTCAGATAGACTATATGCTAATGAGGGGAGAAGATCGTAACTTGTGGAAAGACTGTAAAGCAATCCCGGGAGAGACGGTAGTGACACAGCATCATATGTTGGTGGCTGATCTACGCGTGAAGAGAGCACTCGTCCAACCAACTAAGAAAATCAGACCTACGATCAGATGGGGCCAGCTCAAAGATAAGAAACTCTTGGAATTGCAACAAATAGGACAGTAGGTCATAAGGAAGCCTGGTGGTGGAATGAAAACGTACAGGAGAAGATAAGAAATAAACAACAAAGTTTTAGAGACCTTTTACACTATACTAATGACGAAGAACGAGCGGAGCTAAAGATAAATACAAGGAGGCTAAGCGAGAGGCGAAAAAGGCCGTGTCAGTGGCAAAGAACACAGCGTACGAGAGGATGTATAACGACTAGAGACGAAGGAAGGAGAATATGAAATTTTTAAGATTGCCAGGGCAAGAGAAAGTAGAAAACAAGACCTGAGAATGGTCAAGTTTATAAAGGCTGCAGATGGAAAAGTATTGCTGAAGGAGAACGACATCAAGGCAAGATGGAAAACTTACTTCGATAATCTTTTCAACATAAGGACCCTCACCAACAAACTGCGATTAGTATACCAAATCAACCACACAACAAAACAAGTGTTACTGTAGAAGCATCACAGTCGACGAAGTTACGAGAGCGTTGAAGAAAATGGGAAAGGCTAAGGCGGTGGGCCAGACAACATACCGATTGAAGTGTGGAAGTGCCTGGGAACGAGGGTCTGCAATGGCTAACAGACCTATTTAACATCATCTTCAAAACAGGGAGGATGCCACAGCAATGGAGAAGCAGTTTCATAGTCCCCATATATAAGAAAAGGAGATGTCCAATGTTGTGCAAATTACAGGGGAATAAAGCTATTGAGTCACACGATGAAACTATGGGAAAGAGTTATTGACACGAGGCTTAGACGGGAAACTCAGATTACGGTGAACCAATTTGGATTTATGCTAGGACGCTCCACAACAGAAGCCATACACGTCATAAGAAGGTTAATAGAGAAATATAGAGAAATGAAAGGGACCTTCATATGGTATTCATTGACCTAGAAAAGCATATGACAGTGTGCCGCGTCAACTCATTTGGGAAAGTTTACGACTCAGAAGGGTACCAGAGAAGTATATCAAAATAATAATGGATATGTACGAAGGGGCAAAAACGTGTGTGCGAGCACCAGTCGGGGACACAGACTTCTTTCCGGTGGAAGTGGGACTACACCAAGGATCGGCATTAAGCCCTTTTCTCTTCACAATAGTGCTGGATGAGATGACCAAGTCTATACAAGAGCCTGTCCCGGGTGCATGCTGTTTGCAGATGATATTGTCCTAATATCAGAATCTAAAACGTGCTTAACGACAGCTAGAACAGTGGAGAGCAGCACTAGAGAACAGAGGCTTAACGATAGTCGCTCTAAGATCGCTCTAAGACAATACATGCTTGTAACTTTAGTGCGAGGCTGAAGAGGACATACACATCACATCCAGGGTATGACGGTACCACAGACGTCTACGTTCAAATACCTGGGCTCGTACGTACAGGAGGACGGAGAGATACACAGCGATGTATCTCACCATGTGCAATCAGGATGGTGCAATTGAGAGCAGCATCAGGGATCCTGTGTGATAAGAGGTTCCCAGCAAAATTAAAGGGAAACTTTACAGAGTGGCAGTACGTCCAACAATGTTATACAGAATAGATTGTTGGCCATAAGAAATCGCACCAGAGACAAATAGAGGTCGCGGAATGCGTATCAATGCTGATGTGTGTGGACACACCAGATTGGATCGAATAAGAAACGACGCGATTCGACGGAGGCTGGAGGTGGCGTGTATCACAGATAAGATAAGAGAGGGAAGATTAAGATGGTTTGGCCACGTAAAGCGAAGGTCGATGGTAGCACCCGTTAGAGCAGCAGAGAACATCACCGTAGAGGGTAGGAGGAATAGAGGTCGACCTAGGTTGACTTGGGACGAAATAATTAGGCGAGATATGGTAGACTTGCACCTCTCTGAGCACATGATCGTGGATAGGAGTGAGTGGAGACGTAGAATTAAAATTAAGGACTTCTAGCGGGACCGGTGGGTAGGAAGGGTAGACGTAGATCTTGGGCAGGAAGGGTAGACGTAGATCTGTTACGGCCCACCTATCTTTCTATTTCTGCCCTTATACGTGATTCTATCTGCTTATTTGATGTACACGCTTTCTATGTATTTAAGTGACTTATACCTGTGTGTTGTCTGACTTACTTTATGTTTGCGATTGCGACTGTTATTGTTTTCGTTACCGAGTCGGGGGTCTCTTCGGAAGTAGTCTCTCTATCTCACTAGATAGAGGAAAGACTCGCCGCCACCTACCCCTCCCAGACCCCGCTCTTGAGTGGGACTTACTGGGTATGTTTTTGTTATATGTTATTCCTAGTTGTTATGTACTGATATATCTTTTTGCTTTAAATTGCTTTATATGAAAACCAACATCATTTGTAATTAAATTCTACTTGTTCTATGTACATTTTAGGGCTCTTCAAGTATGAATCGTAGTGACAGTAGCAAGCGAAGCTTTCTAGCGATGCGGAAGATGCCGAAATAGTGTACTTGAAGGATAATGTGGCGATTCATCCAACTCAATATGCTGCAGAAAGGATCAGTGGACGTTTAAAGT
This sequence comes from Flaveria linearis, assembly GCA_024085815.1. Classification (NCBI taxonomy): domain Eukaryota; kingdom Viridiplantae; phylum Streptophyta; class Magnoliopsida; order Asterales; family Asteraceae; genus Flaveria; species Flaveria linearis. The sequence continues at coordinate 76,624 of JABSNV010001315.1, read as the reverse complement.
TGATTAAGCAGGGTTCTTCACTATTAATGGTAATGTGTACTCTTTGAAGTAATTATTCATTTTTTCTGTGATAGATGGCCTGTTAATCTTTTAATTACGATAATAAGGTATTCATCCTTTGTGTCATAACAGACGTGGATACCTTATAAAGGCCAAAGCTCAAATGCGAGGCTGTCTGCGAGAGGTTAGCCTCAACTTTTGATTCTTTGTGGTGTATCTATGTATCCACGTACATATACTCCTGTATGTATATGGATACACATTTATTTTGTTATGGATATGTGGATCTGATTATCAGCGTTGCTTTATGCAGACAAAAATTTGTATACCATAAGGGCATTACCATTTTTCTGATATTCAGTCCATTCGTCGGCATTCACCAACAATTGGGGTGGCATTACGTTATTTGTTGTATCATCAAGGTAGGTTGTTACATTTTCTTTTGCACTACAGTTGGTTCTATTATTCATCAATATCTTTCAAGTTTACTATGAAGCAAACTATATTCAACATATTTATGTTGTTCATGTCAACGTTTTACCGATGTGCATTCTATTATCATTGTTCGAAACAAACTAAGTTCTCTGCCTCTCCTAAATTGTTTCGTCTGGATTGTGGCCGTTAATCTATAGCCCCACATACTGTAGTTTTCTGTTTTCAATGTGCTGTGGGATTGTGGATTGTGCAAGACTTATACTGTACTATTTCAGAGTGATAGGTTTATCGATCGTGCATAATGTTAGTTTATGCACATGTTTCTTGTAACTGAGTATTGGTTTAGTTAGGCTCTAAGAGCATACTAGCATGATCACCCTAAACTCCTGTAAGATGTCCATCGTAGCATTTAAAATCCTGAAGATGTACCTCTAAGCATTTAGAGTGATTGCACATGCTATTATCTTAATTCTTATATGCTTGTAGGATTTTTATAAGGTTACGATAAGTTATACGTTTCTAGAATGACAGCTTTATTAATTTTATGAGTTGTAATTTGTATTTGACAATAATTTTAGCTTGTGAATGGTTTAACTTGATCCGTGATTTGTTTGAAACATTTCCTGATTAGGCACTATAAAATTAGCTATGGCGCTCTCTTCTTCTCAAAAATCTGCTAGGCAGCGATTTTTACATTGGTTGCTATTGTTCTCCCAGCATGTTTTACGGGCTAGTTTTTCTAAGTGGTTTAGAATTCAATTTCATTATCTTACCCTAATTTCATTTCTACTTGTTCGGGAAGGTCTGGTAGACGCTGTTCATATGAACATATTTTACTTTTTTTTACTTAATTTCAGCCTGACATAAACTTCGTGTAGGTCTAGCATTCCCTCCTCTTTACTTCTATAGTGGTGGAGTACGGGAGTTTCTAGCTACAATCAAGCAACATGTTCTATTGTCAGGTTGGTGGTTTTTCTTATGTAGGCTCCTTGCAATTCCAACGTGGTCTTTCTGTTGGGTAGGTAGATTACTTTGTAAATGGTATCACATGGACCCTTCGGATTCTAGATGGAAATTGTTTTTTATCCGATTATTATATCAGCAAAGGGATGCATGGAACACAAATGTGTAGTACATATTAATCCTAGTTGAGATCTCACAATATGTTATTCTCATTTACAAAACTGATCTTTTTGGCATGTGATATTTGTAAGGGAGTTGGTGTTACATTGTCGTAAAATAAATAATAAAAATGGCAATACAAGCTACATATTGTAATTACCATATATCAAAAGACCTTTTAGCTACAACAGACAACTAGAAGTAGCCTCCTATTGTGGACCGGTTTGTAGCTACTCTCTCTTTCAAGATTACATGGTATCTGTTATTTTTGTGGTTTTTGTTTTTAACCTGTATTGCTTGCTCTTACAGTTAGATAATGTTTACAGTTTATATGATATTATAATTAAAATTTTGTTGCTAGCTTGCTGCATCTAAGCCTAAATAAGATTGTTTCTAATTAGACCTGTTTTACTGCAGGTCTTCTGAGATGCAAATCTGTTTCTTGTAAACAACTTCCAAGATCCTCTTCAGGTGCAGTGTCATTGCTACTAGTTTCTTAGCCTCTTTGATTTAGCTCATATGAACTGTTATTTTCTGAGTTCATATTCATTCATTGGTTATTGAACTTTGTTTGCAGTTTCTTTTACATATATTGTTTAAATGTCTTATCAGAGAACTTTGTCTTCATTGGAGCTTCCAGGATCTCTTGCAAACAGAACACCTTTGTCTTCAGGTTCTCTCTCTGATGGCAGTTTGGAGAATAATACATACCTCAGAAGATGGTCATTTGAGAAGTATGCAACAAAACAACAAACACAGGCAGAAAGGGCATGATCCTGCTCGAGATATTTCAATTCAAGTTTTGGAGAGTTTTCTCTTGTAACAAGGTTTGCTCGAGAGACAACTTCCCAGCTTTTTCGTGAGAACCTTGTTGATGGTCATGGTCCTAATGAGAAAAGGAGGACTAATTGGGCTTCCAAGATCACCAGTCACAGGAATTGACCTCCAATGATATGGAAGTTGTTCCCAAGAAAGTTCCTGTACCCTCTGATCCTATAGAGGTAATAAATCTTTTAGAAGATAAATTTGGAAGTTAGTTTTTTGTCATAGTTCAAGTGTATACTAGCATGTTAAAAACCTAGTTTTAAGGCACAGTTAAACCTCGATAAAGTAGCACCCTAGGGACCGGAAAAGTATTCATTTAGTAAGTATAAATGAAGAAATAGTCATTTCTTGATAGATATTTCATTGGTATGCACTAAGAAAATAATATAAGTCAAATCTAGAGAAGCTGAAAAGTTTGGGTGATACTTACCCTCTCTAAAATTTAAGTTTATGTACATAGCAAATGAAAAGGTTATTCTTTACTTATACAAGCTAGGTGTTTGGAAGAAAACAACTTAATATCCAAGCACAGTGTTTTGTATCAATCGAAAGGAGTAACAAATCAGCTTTACCAATAAAATGGTTAAATAAGGACTGCAATATGTGAGCATAAGAAATAAATCCAACTACTAGCTGACAACGGAAGTTTGATCGACTATTAGTCATGCAACAGTATCAAACACTTCATATTTAACACTCATTTTGGCTTAGGATGCACATTAGTTAAAGGCGTACATCTGCATGATATTGGATTTGGCTATAGTAGGAGACCCTACAAGTGGAGGGAGTCCCACTATAATTTTTGTGGTGTGCTTTCATTTAATTTACTTCACTTCACTTCACTAGAGAAATAATTCTTCAAAAATTTTCATATGGTTTTATTGTACTAATCGAGTTGCTACATTTATGAAATTCTTCTAAACTTAAGCAAGTGATCTGTACTATCCACTCTCTCTCTTCACTAATAAACCTTCAAATAATTGGTTTCCTATCTTCTTTTGTTTTTCCTTATTCCTTCATTTTATGATCTCCTTCTCTGCAATTAATAGAAAAATATAAGGAATTTTGATAATTTGATAAATAGTTCTGTAAGATATTTAAAATTTAGAAGTTGATGATTTTTTAAGCGAAGAAAATGCATGCTAGTCTAGCACATTATGGCTGCATGAACATGGACATCTGCTTTCAATTCAATAATCCTCTTATGATGATTAACCAACATAGGAACATTAGTGTGTTACTTGTTCTGTTGCAAAGTTGTGATTTTAGTATGCCAACATTTATTATCTATGAACCTTGTATGGGAATAGTTGCATTGTTGTTTTGGTGAGTGTTCACATACAATTTCCTAGTTCTTAGCTTGTTCTTTTTAATTTTGGCAGTTCGATAAATTATCTCTAGTATGGGGACAACCACGTCAACATCCTTTAGGGCGTCAAGAGGTAAGGCATACTTTTTTGTACATGCTCATGAGATTCATCAATAACCGCTTTTCAGAAAAGAAAAAAAAAGTCATCTCTAACTGAATCATAATTGAATATCCACAATTAGTTTTCAAAAATACCACTTCTCTCTATAAACTTTTTTGTGCCGCAACAAGTTTTTTCAAAAATTTATGGGATTATAAGACTTTCATTAGTGGACTTTGTCTGGAAATACCTTATAATGGTTCAAATAGCTTCTTGTTTTGCTACTTTGTTACGTGTAAGAAACAAATTTTTTGGTTCAAATTATTGTTTAGAACGAATAAAATATAACGTTATCGCCTGCTGAGTGGCATTTGTATCTGTTGCTATTGTTCTTTACTAAAACATAGATTTCAAATCCTTTCTTCTTACACAATGCACACCACCTTCAAATAATGGACGTACATGTAGTAGGTCTTTGACTGCTAAGACTTTTTTATATAGTGGTCAACCTTTTTGGATTCTGAAGGCCGTATTGTAGATCCAAATGCTTTGAAAAAGAGGATATTCTATGGGGGCGTGGAGCATAACTTGCGGAAAGAGGTTTCTTATTTGTGGCATTATTGGGTTTTTACGCTGTTCTCTGTTTGCATAGTGGAACTAAACCTTTTGATTATGCTTTCAGGTTTGGACATTTTTATTAGGATACTATTCATATGATTCTACATACGCAGAACGGGAGTATGTTGTGTCAGTTAAGAAGTCAGAGTATGAGACAATCAAAAACCAATGGCAGGTGTGTGTTTTCTTTTTTTCCTTGCAGAAATTATTATTTTTTCTTAGGTTATTATTTTTTTATTAGGTCCAGAAAGTCATGTCGTGTTCTGGTTGGCGGATTGGTATAACCCATCCCAAACCTGACCCTATTGGTCAATAATTAATTGTGTAGAAAAATTGAACCCTAGCTCAGAAACGTTTATAAACAGATTATCCGTGTCAACTACCCGTCTGTATGGCTAGTGTTGTTGAGATCCACAACCCAACTATAAAAAGGCATAGGAATATAATACGAGATTGAAAAAGAGAAAAGAAAACTAATATAAGTTAAAGTGGTGCTTCCAGTCTTACAATTTTGGTTGTAGCTGTAAACGTGTTGGTGGATTTGTAATGGCAAACGGAAGGCAACCTCTTTATTAATGGCTTACCCATGTCAGACTACTTACATTCCAAACCAATTAAGCTTCAACCCTAACCTGTTTTTTTCTTGTTGGGTTCATGTCGTGTTGGGAGTCGCCACCCCTACATTTTATGGTGAAATAGAATATTTTATTTGGTTACCTCCTGCAGAGCATTTCCCCAGAACAAGCAAAAAGATTTACAAAGTTCAGAGAAAGGAAGGGTCTTATCGAGAAAGATGTGGTATGAGTAGGGACCATAGAATATGATATACTTCAAGATATTCCCACTGTGGGTAATTTTATTGATTTTTGATGCTTATTTATTTTTTTCAAGGTAAGGACGGACAGATCATTATCGTTCTATGAGGGTGATGACAATCCAAATGTACGCCTTATGCATGACATATTGTTGACGTACTCATTCTACAACTTTGATCTTGGTTACTGTCAGGTAATGCACTACCATTGTCAGTTGCAATGTGCTAAGAGCATGATTATTTGAAGGGTTGACACCGGACATGGCATGATTGGATTGATAGGGGCATGTTGAGTGGGTTGGGTAACTAATTAAAGCGAGCTCAACTCCAACAGTCATTCTTTTTGAAATAATATAGTTATACTAATCAAACGTGTGTTTCTCTAGTGGTTTTAGTAATTTTTGGTATGGGTCAATATGGGACAGATTTAATTGATATGAAACACTTTTTGTCCAAAAGTATGAACCTTTTGTAAATAGGTCGAATGTGATTACTAAAACTACACTATGTCAAATAGAACAACTTTTGGAATAAAACGATTGTGTGGAGGTTTGATGAATTAAATTACTTTCTGGGTGGTGTTCAACCCGTTTCTTTTTCAGCTGATATGAATTGCTTTTCTTAGTTATGCCATGACTATAATTCAGTCTTTATTATTTAACCTTTTAAAGTTGTTTGTATTACTGATTTACTTGGATTGTGTTCTAGACATTTTGATTTCTATTGAAAAGAATATGTTTTGCCTCAATATAGATATGCACAATTTTGTTAATAATATATTACATTTCTTAGGGCATGAGTGATCTCCTCTCCCCAATATTATTCATCATGAAAGATGAATCAGAAGCATTCTGGTGTTTTGTTTCTCTATTGGAAAGACTTGGACCAAATTTCAACCGTGATCAGAGTGGCATGCACTCTCAGCTTTTTGCATTATCTAAGGTCCTTTCTATCCCCCTCCCCCTCTTTTTCCCCCATCCGAACTGTGCGTGTGTGTTCTTTTTTTAGCATATACACATTGTATCACTTTGCTTTGGTTAAAACTTGAAGCTAGATGTGGAAGCTTTGACCCATTTTGGGTGAATTGGTCACTCTGGATAAATTAAATTTGTTTCCCTTAAAGCGAATTGGGTAGAAGGGGTTAAACAAGTCGCTTAAAATGTATCAAAGTGCATAAAACTGTTTTCCATCTAATAAAATATACGAGGTTTATTATTGTAATATGACAGCTAATCTGTTGATGTTTTTTTTAACATTAATTATCTCTGTATAAAACTCAAAAAAGGAAAAAAGGTGACTTTTTTGGCCAGCCCGACCGACCTGTTCTGATCCATACCAAGAACTTAAGGGTCAATGTTGGATAAAGCCAAGCCACTTTCAACATTTTAGCTTTTTAGTCCCTTTTAAAGTAATTATTTTATTGTTATTATTTTTTTTTCTTGCAGTGGTTATAGCTCTTAAGTTCTTTATTGTACTTGAATTCTCATGTTGACCTGACGAATGTGTTAAACGCTTCTGTTCACACTACATATACAAAATAAATATCATAATAATCGAGATATATAATAGAAGTGACGCAAACATTACAAAGATATTAAGGGTCTAAACTACTAAAATGTTGAAAGTTGGTTTCTTGGTTTTATTCAACACTAACTGTATTATGTATTTGTTCCAATGTAAGCATTTAATTGTTCAAAATGAGCATTTAACAAGTCATAAAAAGAAAAGTTATGGGATTAAATCACTATAACATTGAAAGTTAAGTGGCATATACACAACCTGTTACCCAACAACCGCCCATTTTATCACTCTATAAGGAGCGCTTTAACTTGACCATTTCTTATTATGCTGCCTTATTATGCTGCCTTATTATGCATCCTTAACTTTATGTGGGTTATTATTGAAAAATCTTTTGGGACATTTCGATTTATATAAGTTTTACTTGTTTTTTTTCCTTTTGATATTGGCAGTTAGTAGAACTACTGGACAGTCCGTTACATAATTATTTTAAGCAGAACGACTGCTTGAACTATTTCTTCTGTTTCCGCTGGATTCTTATTCAATTTAAAAGGCAAGTGCATTCATTTCCTGTGTACCTGATCACCATTTTCCACATTTTAAGTTTCTAATAAAAAGAAATTTACACTGCCCATGAATGTTTGACATGAAACTTTAATTGTGTGTCCTGTTACTTTAAACAAGAAGTATGAGGTCAGTGCCCAGAAATAGAGAGTTGAGAATGGAGCTAATAAGGGTATCTTTTTATTAACACATGGGCAAATTTTTGGGTGATAGACGATAAATTATTGAGTTGGCAATATGAATGGGTTCTTCTTGTTTGATAACGAGTTAAAACGAGTAATTTTGTACAGGCTGAACTATAAATTTTTTTATTTAAAAATAACTAGCGTGTCAAAGAGAATTATAAAAATTAGAAAAGTAACCTGTTGTATAAAAAAATAATGATTTCCCTGTTGTATAAAAATAATGATTTTGGAGATTGTGCTTCTAAAAACAATACATCTGAGGTTTATCCATTTCTTTTCAAGTTATTTTTTCCTTATTAATTATGCACGTATGAGTCGTTACTGGTAGAACAGAAACTGAATTAAGCCAATTACCACCTCTATATTCAACCAAACACGTTATGCCCAGCGGTGGACCTATGGCTTCTTGAGCTGGAAAAGAACCCCACTCGAATTCAATGCGTTATTGTAAAAAAGGTCATTTTTAGAACAAGCCCCTTCCTGAAATACATTAGGCCCCTCTTGACTCGTCTCTACCTGACCGTTTTCCAGGTCCATATTTAACGGGTTGTATTTGAGTTTTAGAAAGGAAAAATTCATCTTTGATTTTGGTTCAGAATATCATGCTAATATAATGCTCATTTCATCCCAGGGAGTTCGAGTATGAAAAGACGCTAAGGTTATGGGAGGTTTTATGGACTCACTATCTTAGTGAGCATCTTCATCTTTACGTATGTATCGCCATCCTTAAAAGACACCGTGCCAAAATAATGGGGGAGCAAATGGACTTCGATACCCTTCTAAAATTCATCAACGAGCTAAGTGGTCAAATCGACCTCGATCCCGTTCTTCGTGATGCAGAGGCTCTATGTGTGTGTGCTGGTGAAAATGGTGCCGCCTCCATTCCGCCAGGAACACCGCCTTCGTTACCCATCGAAGATTCCTCCATATATTACCAACAAGACGAAGAGGTATTGTGAAACATGATTCCAGTGAAGAAAGATAAAGGGTAAAAACACATTTGCAAGCATTATAATGAAATAAATATTTGTTTTCTGCATGTTAATTCCTATATTAAAGAAACGATCTTGTAATTTGTAGTATTTCCATTATAATCTTAGATGATCTATTGTTGATATCTTGTTACTATACATGTATGAAAATTTGAAATGTTTCATTTCTTTTGTTTGGGGGAAATACTTATTAATAGAAATAGTAATTTTGACTCATCTTCCTATCTAATAAAAGGGTAAATGAGTGTGTCACGTGTCACCACCACATTCATTCTCATTAAATTTTTTCCGCTTATCTCTCCTATTTAATAATCCCATTAATTACTAATAATTTATTTATTTATTTTTATATTATAAATAGTTTTTAATAGATTAAGAAAGAGAATTTTTTATTATTGTTATTTCTATAGAAATAGTTTTTTATAAAAAGAAATTTTTCTAAAAAATAAACTATTTTTAAGTAATATTTAAAATTGTTTTTTTTAAATAATTTTTTTTATAAAACAAAAATAATTAAAATAAGGAGTTATAGTGAGGAAATTTTTAAAAATGAAAAATTTTAAAATGTTATTTTAAAACAATGTTTAATTTATCTTTGAAAAAAACAAAAAAGAAATAAAAATATCATATTATTATTTTATTTTTGTAGTTATTAACCTATACATAATTTTAATTATATCAAGTCTTAGTTATCGTTTTATATAATAATTTTTATTATATTAATTTTTATTATTAATTTTTATTATATTTATTTTATTTAAACACGTGTAGTACACGGGTATACTAAAGCTAGTTTACCTATAAATAGGTCTAGTTAGAGCATTAACATCTCATTCCTGATCTTTATCTATATAATTACACTAAAAATTACTACTTTTCTCTCTTCTTTAATTAAATAATATATTTTTATACCTTTTTCATTACCTTTTCTCTCTCCTTCACTCACAACCACTTTCAAAAATATTAAAAAATTATAAGGGTTGAACAGTGAATCTTTAAATTTACAGATGAACAGTAACATTTTCTCTTTCCTCCACTCACAACTACTCAAAACCATCTCATATAATATAAGGACTCACACTCACGCATGGGTTGTGAATGTTCTTAGCCTCTTAGGCTATTATTTCAAGATGATATAATATATAACAAGCTAGTTTTCACCTTTGAAGGGTCTTTGGGATGTTTATTAAAACTGTAATATGTTATCGCGTCCTGCTACGAGAATGACTTGTTTTAAGAAGTATTTAATCAGTTGAGAGTTAAATAGGGGTTTTTATTTGAATAATTTATGCTAAATTGCCCAGTTTGAAAGTTAAATTTGTTTATTTTTTATTATTATTTTGGATAATATAAGTTTGTAATCTAGCAAATAGTAGCAATAATGTGAAGAATTATAATATAAAGCGACTGGCCCAAACGCTTACGTTAATAAAGGTGAAAAAAACTCGATTTAAGAACCAGAATTGATATTGAAACCCAGTTTGGATGAGATTGTTTGAAACCTACCCTACCTGTAGGGTTGAACCTAACAATCACATGTTTCTCTTTATGTTGTTTTGTGTACAATGGATAGTAAAAACCATACAAATATATATGGCCTAATCTCTCAACCGAAAAGACATTGAGAGATCAGGGATCACTATATGAAAACCTTTCATATAGAGAAAATTGAAAAAGAATAAAGGAAGAGAATAAATATGCTTTAATATGCCCCCTCAAGCTAGGCGTTTGTAGCAACATGTAGCTTGGATCCAAGTGCTAAGAATCGAGCAGATGTTAGCCCCTTTGTTAGAATGTCTGCAAGCTAAACTTGAGTAGGCAATTAACGTACATTGAGAGGTTTTGACAAAACCATGTCACGAACAAAATACAAATTAAACTCTAGATGCTTGGTGTGCTGATGAAGTCTTGATTAACTGTTAAGTTTCTGGCCCTAATATTGTCACATCATAGAGTTGGTGGAGCATGGAGAGATAAGAACAACTTGTGGATAAGAGATCATCCAGCGAATCTCGATGTGACAACTCACACTTTCAGGTTTACAGCGTTTCTACTTCCTTAACTGCTCGTCGTTGCTCACGAACATAATGCTCATTATTATTATTATTGTTATTATTATTATGTGTAGGGTTAAATACAAAGTCAATATTATGTAAAAAGTGTGAGAAGCAATCAGGGATTGACATGTGGCATATTTTAAAAAATAGAAGGAGGGGTATTTTAGGAAGTGTAATTTATTAACAGAATTTTCAATACTTCAGCGATGTCGACCATTACACTGTACGATTGAGGTTTTCAACAGATTTTTCACTTTATCTTGAAGATTCAAACAATCGAATCGTTGAAATTTTCAATTGATCAATCGTTGAAGATTCAAACAATCGAATTTTCAATTTCAATCGTTGAAGATTGCTTTACATCAATTACTTCAGCGATGTCGACGAGAGATGATCAGTTTGGTACGTATGAGGACGATTATATACTGCAATTGAAATAGTATGTTAATTTTGGCACCGTAATTTTGTCATTTTGATCATCGTTCTGTCTATACTGTATGATTTTCTGTGAATTTTGTTATTGATTGACATCATCATTGTGTCATAGGTATCATCATTGTGTCATAGGTATCATCATTGTGTCATAGGTATCATCATTGTGTCATAGGTATCATCATTGTGTCTTTTGTATCGTCATTGTGTCTATACTGTTAGATTACTCTGGACATTATCAATTTGTTGTTGAACATATTTTATAAATGTTAGGTGAGTTATATGATACTATTTATACTGATTGTGTCAGGTTTAGAGGTTCATTGTGTCAACCAAGCATGATTGTGTCAAAATCTATCTTTGTGTCATCTCTTTGTGAAGGTTCATTGTGTCATGTTTGGGGATTCATTGTGTCATGAAAGCTGCTTATAATGTGTCTTTTGTGAAGGTTCATTGTGTCATGAAAGATGCTTATAATGTGTCTTTTGTAAAGGTTCATTGTGTCATGATTGGGGATTCATTGTGTCTTTTTATGACATGCTGTTTTTATTGACATGCTGTTTTTATTCATATAGATGCTAAAATTACAAAGATGTTGGCCAACAATGTGTATCCCCAGGTTCTGGAAGAGTATCTTATATACCTTTTGCAAAGAGTTCAATTAAACCTGTTGTAGGAATGGAGTTTGTTTCTATTGAGCATGCGTTTGCATTTTACCAAAGGTATGCTCTTTCTTGTGGTTTTGAAGCTAGGAAGCATACAGAATATTTACAAGCTGGTAAAGTACTTTTGAAGTATTTTGTTTGTTCGAAGCAAGGGTTTAAAAGGGAAAAGTATTTGATTCTTCAAATGATGAGGACGATAAATGTAAGTGGAAGCGTAGTAAACCATCTAAGAGAGTTGGGTGTGAAGCGATTCTTAAGCTACGTTTAGTTAATAGTAAGTACTCTGTTTATTATTTCAAGGAAGAGCACAACCACTTGTTGGTTGATCAAGATGATGTGCATCTTTTACCTGCTGCTAGAAAGGTTGATCATGTAAAAGAAGGTGCAATTCAAGCTTTGTTTAGTATAAATATTGGTCCCGTTCGAGCTTTTCATATATTGAGAACTTTGTGTGGTGGTTATGCGGAAGTCGGTGCGACGAAAAATGATTTCAAGAATTATAAGAGAGATTTAAATAAATATATTGGTGAATATGATGTGATATGCTTGTTCAAATTCTTATGAAGAAAAAGGGTCACTTGACGAATTTTACTTGTGAATATATTGTTAAAGAAGATGGAACATTAGGTGGTTTATTTTGGGCTGATGATGTTATGAAGAATAATTACTTGATCTTTGGTGATGTTGTTGGATTTGATGCTACTTATAGATCTAACAAGTATGATTCTAATCTCTTCATTGTGTCATATTTTCATTGTGTCTTTTTTCCATTGTGTTATTACTTACATTATTCATTGTGTCATGTATATCATTGTGTCATATATCATTGTGTCATATATATCATTGTGTCATAAGACTCATTGTGTCATGGTGTTAATGTGTCATATATATCATGTGTCATAAGATTCATTGTGTCATAAGATTCATTGTGTCATATATTCATTGTGTCTAATTATAGTTATTGTGTCATATATGATAGGTATGATATGGTTTTTGTACCTTTCACTGGTATAGATAACCACAATAGAAATGTTACTCTTGGTGCTGCTCTTCTTGGATCTGAAACTGCAGATTCATATAGGTGGTTATTGCGTAACTATGTCAAAGCTTTTGGTAATCCACCTAAAGTTATTGTTAGTGATCAAGATCCTGCAATGAAGAGGGCTATACTAGATGTTTTACCAACTTCCCGGCATAGGTTATGTATGTGACATATATGGGACAAATGACATTTAAGGTATCAAGTGTTTACTCATTGTGTCTTTTTCTAATTTACTCATTTGTCTTTTTCTTTTTTACTCATTGTGTCATTTGATATTCTGCTATTCCTTTTTCAGTCATTGTGTTTTATATTATCTGATATTGCTTTGCGCTCATATTTTATAGGTGGGACCAGTTTTGTGTAACACTACAGATTTTAAAAAGAGATTGGCTGCTATTGTATGGGCAGAATCTATGACACAATGAATCCCAATCATGACACAATGAACCTTCACAAAGACATGACACAAATATAGTTTTTGACACAATCATGCTCGGTTGAAATCCCCCCAATCATGACACAATGAATCCTCAATCATGACACAATGGATCCCAAATCATGACACAATGGATCCCAAATCATGACACAATCATGCTCTTTTGAAACCCCCCCAAGCATGTTTTCATGACACAATGAATCCCCAAAGCATGACACAATGAATCCCTAATCATGACACAATCAACCTTCACAAAGACATTATTAGCATGAATCATGACACAATGAATCCCAAACCATGACACAATGAATCCCCAATCATGAAACAATGAGCTTTCACAAAGACATTATTAGCAGGAATCATGACACAATGAATCCCCAAAAGCATGACACAATGAATCCCCTAATCATGACACAATGAACCTTCACAAAGACATTATTAGCAGGAATCATGACACAGTGAATCCCCAAACCATGACACAATGAAACCCTAATCATGAAACAATGAACTTTCACAAAGACATTATTAGCAGGAATCGTGACACAATGAATCCCAAAAGCATGACACAATGAATCCCCAATCATGAAACAATGAACTTTCACAAAGACATTATTAGCAGGAATCGTGACACAATGAATCCCCAAACCATGACACAATGAATCCCCAATCATGAAACAATGAACTTTCACAAAGACATTATTAGCAGGAATCGTGACACAATGAATCCCCAAAGCATGACACAATGAATCCCTAATCATGAAACAATGAACTTCAGAAAGACATTATTAGCAGGAATCATATGACAATGAATCCCCAAACCATGACACAATGAATCCCCAATAATGACACAATGAACCTTCACAAAGACATTATAAGCAGGAATCATGACACAATGAATCCCCAAAGCATGACACAATGAATCCCTAATCATGACACAATGAACCTTCACAAAGACATTATTAACAGGAATCGTGACACAATGAATCCCCAATCATGACACAATGAACATTCACAAAAGACACATTATAAGCAGCTTTCATGTCACAATGAATCCCTAAAATATGACACAATGAATCCCCAATCATGACACAATGAACCTTCACAAAGACATTATTAGCAGGAATCATGACACAATGAATCCCCAAACCATGACACAATGAAGCTTCACAAAGACATGACACAAAGATAGATTTTTGACACAATAATGCTCGGTTGAAATTCCACAATGAAACCCCTAGATCATAACACAATGCATAGTTATATTTGACACAATAATGCTTGATTAGGTTTTACCTGTTTGTTCTTGCTCTTCGATTGGACTTATTCGTAGTGTTTCTGAGTTTATGCTTGTGGTTTTGGAGGTTGCCGAATGTTCATTAGACATTGAAGATGTTTTCGACTGTACGGGATGCATGCTTAGGTTTTAGGATTTCGTCGGAGATGGTTTTCGAGGTTGGCGAATTGAAAAGACGATGATGGAAGTTTTCGTCGGAGATGGTTTTCAATAGACTTTGAAGACGTTTTCGTCGGAGACGGTTTATTGTCAAATTACATTTTTGCCCCTCCACCTGTTAGCAGTTTTCCACTTATTTACAAGTTTACCATCGTGTTTTTTTGAACCATTGATCTAATTTAATTAGTTGATCCAACGGCCAGAACCACTTCTCACACTTTTTAGGAATTATATGCTTTGTAGCATATCCCAACTCTGTTATTATTAGTAATGATATTAATATTGTTAGAATTATTATTTAACTCCAATGTTAACCAATAACCATAACTAACCACTAAAACAAATTAAATCCTAAAGTGTAAATTATATAAGCCTAGGACTAATGTGCAAAAACCATTAATTATATATACACATTATATGCATACATCTCCATAACCGCCCCCCCTCGCAACCGTCTTCTCCTTCGCTCACCCTTCAACCGAAACCATTCCCAAACCCTAAAGACTCTAATCGCAGCCTCTTTTTCCCTTCAACCGTGTAATCCGACGACACTTGTGCGATCCGACGAACCTCGTACAACCCGGCGACATCTTTCTCCATCCGGCAAACCTATCGCATACAACCGTGAACCACCGGTAGCCCTCCGATCTCCCATGGGCGATCACTAACAGACCGCTATCATCCATACGGTACGTACCCCACTCATCGTCGTGTGTTGAATTCATGTTACTGTTTCGATTGGTTTCAATTATCAGTTCATTCGGTTACGGTTTAGCCGTTTGATCTTGAATGTTTATCACGGTTTGATGTTCGGTTTGGGCGTACGTAGTCTGCGATTGTGGGTGTGTTGCGTCATTATATGTATTCATTTATATATACGAATGTTGTGTGTATGGTGAGTCTGAATATGTGTGTTGTGTGTTGTGTGCAAGTGGGAGTAGGCGCATGGGAGAGTTCCTGCCTATTTGAGTGGGCTGTTGTGTGGTGCTTGTGTGCATATGATTTAATATTGTGTGTTTAATTGTGTGTGTGTGAGTTTATTTCTATTATGTGTTGTATATATATGCATGGATGCATATAATAAATATGTATGTGTGTAGATGATTAAGTATATATATATTTATATGTGTATCCTTAGAATATGTATGTGTGAATTAAACAAACGTATGTGTGTTAATGTTAGCAGGCGCATGAGTGTGTGTGTGTTTACATTGTGAGTTTGCATGAGTACATATAGTATATATATGTGTATGGTATATATTATATACTTGGGTATAATATATAATGTATATGGGTATATAGTATATATTATGGGGGTATTGGCAACCGACATCGAACCGAACCGTGGAACATGAAACCGTACGACCCTTACACTCATAAATGATAACTAACATTAATTATATTCATATTAAATGAAATTCAGGTTAACCAAAACTCTAACCGTTGTGCGAACATTATTTTCTTACTGTGCATTCAAGGTGAGTCTTCACGGCCCCTATTTTACTTTCTTTCCTTTTTGGGGGAGAAAACATGCAAACATATTTTATAAATGGTTTTTAGTATTATTGATATCGCATGTTATGTTAGTGCAAACATACTGAAAAGTCCTTACATTCTCGAACCCTTAGTAATGTGTAGCGAGGTAATCTGAGTAGTACTACTGGTTTGACAAACCCCGCCCGGGCTAGTTGCGCTAGCTTGATTGGAGGTCAAACGGGTGCATTATTGACCTAACATTTGTCACTGTCTGGTGAGACGTGACGGGAAGGCAACAAACATACTGCAAGATCGAAAATGGGTGGTTTTTCTCTCAACTCACTGCGAATACACTCAGCAAGTAGTCTATAAGGAGGTGATCACAATATAACAAGTAACAAGTAGTAAGAAAATTAACACAGGAAGTAAATTTTCAAGGTATTTTTATATATTGCTTCTCAACTCAAAGGATTACAAGACTCTTGGACTCAAATCGCTTATCTAAAGAGTTACAAGGAGAAGATATATATAATACTACCTACAGCCGGATATACTTTGATACCAGTTGGACACCTCTAACCTTACATCTATACTACAAGACTCTAGGTGAGGTCTTTCAGACATTTTGCCTGAGAGTTGGTAGTCAGGACATGTCCCTGACTTACCTTTGTCACCAACTAAAGTTGGTAACATGTACTATCATAAAAAGGTGAACAGTAGAATAAAGTATGGTCAACAACATGGCTCTTTAGGAAGATGCCATGCTGTATCAGAGGTCTGGCGGACTGTCTTCGGAAGCTTTCAGACTTTGTCTTTAACTCTTTCATCAGACTTTGTCTTGGAGTCTTCTTCGAATAAAGTATGGTCAACAACATGGCACTTATTCTTTGCAAGACTGCTTCTTCCGAGGCTTGGAGTCTTCTTTGTCTTCGGAAGCAGACTTTGTCTTCAGCTCTTTCATCAGACTTTGTCTTCGGAAGCTTTCAGACTTTGTCTTCAGCTCTTTCAGCAGACTTTGTCTTCGGAAGCTTTCAGACTTTGTCTTCGGAAGATAGTCTTCAGCTGTTGGCTTCAGCTGTTGTCTTCAGCAGTTGACTTCAGCTTTTGCCTTCAGTAGATATCTTCAGCTGTTGGCTTCAGCAGTTGACTTCAGCTTTTGCCTTTAGTAGATATCTTCAGCTGTTGTTCTTCAGACTTTCGGAAGATCTCTTGCTCAGCTTCGAAGCCTTTGAATGTAGTACCAAAAATGACTATGTGAAGTAGTTTTGGTTGCACCAGCCTTATCATGATCCAACAAACTCCCCCTAGGCTGATGCTACCAAAACTTCACTTCCCTCTTCTTCTCAAAGTTCTCAGCACTATGGAAAGTAGTGTTTATCAGTGTCTTCATTCTTTCCTGATGTGGTGCTGAGAATCTTGTACAGATCCTTGGTAGACAAAACCTCCACTCTGTCTCCTTAGATTATATGTACCCTTTGTTGTGGCCCTCTGAAGAGAGTTAGTTGATGGGAACTATAGTCATATTCCCATCTAACTATTGGTTCCAATTCAGGACCTTCCACCATCTGTAGAAAGGCTGTGCCTTTGGTGGTTGGTCTTTCCTTGTCTTCCGCTCTTTTCAGCTTCAACTCTTCTTCAATCTTGGCTCTTCTACTTTGTTCAGCCAAGTGGAGACCGCTGATATGATTTCTGATGTGTGCAGCAGTCTCAGAGTTGGAGGGATTGGAGAATGGCTTCTCAGCAAGCTCAGCAAGATCAAATCTGCTGAGATGCAGGAGAGAAGTGGCATTGAGCCTGTTGGTTTCACCATTCTCCCTTTCCACAACAAAGTTGTGAGAAGGTTCATCGAACCTCCACTGGATTATAGCATTCCTAGGTCCAGGAGATTGACTAGATATCCTGTCCTCTTTCCTTGTATCCAGTAGAGTCACCAGTCTCCTTCTTAGTCTCTTCTCCTCAGCATTGAGGGTATCGGAGTTGAGACCAAGAAGTCTTGCAGCCTGGCCCAAAGTGTCTCTAGGCAACTCAAGAAATTGGCCTAGGGTGAGGGAGCTTGAAGAGTTATCAACATAGGTAATGTTGATAAGGTCTCCCTCACAGGAGATGCTGCTCAAAGTGGTGCAGTTGATGAGCCTTGTCTTGAACTCCTTTATTTCCTCAAAGGAGAGATGTTGAGGAGGCTGAGGTGATGATCTTGGTTTTTGTTGGGTAGGCTTAGGTTTAGTGGTTTTGGGTTGTGTTTGGGTTTTAGGATGGGTAGTTTGGGTGGTTGAGGTGATGTGGTAGGTTTGGGTAGTGTTGTGGGTTCAGGGGTAAAGGTTTCATCAGTGGGTTCTGTTTTGATGGGAAAAGGGGTTGGTTCTAGTGTGGGTTGTGGTTTAGGGGTTGGCTGTGGTTGAGTGGCTGGGATGAAGACCATTCCTTTTACCCTCCTGTACATCTCCTTCCTTTTCCCCAAACGGATGTCAGCTTTAATTTCACTGACTATCCGCTGGAGTGTCCTTTCGGACATAGGTCCCACCTGCCTACCAGAGAAGCCATGAGCCCGGAGATAGTCTTTCATCCAAGCTTTGTCATTTGACTTCTTGGCGGCAGTGACCCCCTTCTCTTCTTCCTTCCTCTTCTTCTCCTCAACTTCTCCCTAGCAGCCTTCTTCCTTTCCTTCTCCATTTGATCCTGCTCTTTGTTGTGGAGCAGCAGGATCATGTCATCATCATGTGGAGACAGTTCAGGAAGACTGAAGCCTCTTGAGAGTAGGAATTTAATCCTGTCCTCTCTCAGCTTCAGGGCTGCTTCTCTTCTTTCTTCTTCTTCCCTCTCCAAGGTCAACCTGGCTTGTTCTTCTTGCTTTAGCCTGGTTGACCTCTCCAAAGACACCAACTCCTCTAATGGTAGCAGGAGTACTTCCTCATTGACAGCTCCTAGGCTGATGAGCTGGTTAATGAGTGTTGTCCTTCTCTTTTGGTTGATTTCTTCCTGATTGGCTGCAGCTGCCTTAGAGCTAGCAGCTAGCAGCTTTTCAGTAGGATACTACCTTTCTTTTTGAGCTTCTCAATCCTCTCCTCCTCCTGAAGCTCTTCCGCAGTCAATTTTCTTTTTCCTTTGTCTTTGGCAGTGCTTGACTGTGGTGGTTCTTGGATGGAGGGTTGTGATTGAGAGAGAGGTTCAGCTGGTGTTTGGGTTGGAGGAATGTCAGAAATGTCCTCCCTGCTCACCTCAGATGCTATTTCAGCAATAACATCTGTGATGGTCAGTTCTTCGGACATCTGGAATAAGCCTTCCGCAGCTTCTATTTCGGCCTCGGAAGACTTTTCTTGTTCTTCCGAGGCTTCCATGTCGGCTTCGGAAGCTTCAGCTTGAGCTTCGGAAGATGAGACTGCTGCAAGTTCTGTCCCAACTGTTTCAGTTGCTGGGCCATCAGTCCCATTTCCCCTTCGAAGCTAATCTCAGGTTCCATGTGGACCTTAGGTTGACCAACTTCTTCCACAGTGGTAGAAGGTGCAGTCAGTCTTTGAAGCTCCTCAGCCCCAAAATATATGAGTGTGGTGTCGGGGCTGGGCTGTTCTAGGGAGGATCTCAATACAAACTTTGTGAAAAGTCTGTAGAGATCTTGGAGCATTTTTGAGTCAATCTCTAGAAAAGATTGAGATGACTCAGGTAGTGTGATGAGTTGGAAAGTTAGAGATTGGGTCTGTGGTTCCTCAAGTGTTTGTCTCTGAACTTTCTCCCCCTTTTTGGTACATCATCTTGAGAGCTAGATGAGCTAGAGGAAGAAGTCAGTGAGACTTGAATTGGTACATGCCTAACAGACCTCTCCGTCTGTTTCTCAGCTAGTTTAGCCTTGAGAGTGTTAATCTCAAGTTGCTGAGTGGCAGTCCTTGATTCTAAGATCCTCACCTGTGATTCCAGGTTGGAGACCTTAGAAAGCAAGTACTGAAGTGTTAGTTGCATACTTCCCTCATCTTCATGAGAAGAATCACGGGGAGATGAGATAACATACCTAGTATGCTCAGTCTCACCACCAGATGTGGCTTCTTGGCACCCTGGTTTCCTTTGCTCAGAGTCATCTCTTTCAGAGATGTCAATGGCAAAGTTGTCGTAGACTCAGTCCTAATTATGTTACCACTGTCCTGAGAGCTCAATGAGAGACTCTGAGTAGTGGCAGCTGAGCCTACATGAGTCCCCTCCACATCAGTGGGACTCACCTCAGTAATTGGCTGCTGATGGGGGCTAGAGACAAGGGATCCCTCTTGGCTCTGTTGATCTTTCAGAGGGTGTTGTAGATCAACTTCATGGCCATGGAGAGATGTAATCTCTTCATCAGTGCGGAGTAAAAGGTCAGTGAAAGATAGGGAAGTTAAACCTACTGACCCGGGACCTAGATCAATGTCTACAGGCATTGAGCCTTTGGTGGGGCTGTCCCTAGAAGGCTGCACAGGGGAGTGTAGAGACTCACCCTGTGGGCTTAAGGCTTGGGGTTCAGGCTCTTGGGTTTGAGACTGAGGAGGCTCAAAACCCACATTGAGGTCGAATGTGAAGGATGGTGTGACCTCGGACTGAGTGGGAGCCCATGATTCCACTCTAGCCCTTGGGTGTGAACAGAAGGAGCTTGTTCAATCAGAGTAGATTGAACAAGGGTTCGTTTGGGTCGTCTCTGGTATGTAGCTTTGATGGGTAAAGAAGATTTTGGCATTGTGGTGGAGGTTGCTGGTGTGGGTTCATCACCGGTGGGGATAACAGGGATGTCACCAGGAGCTATGCGCTCAGTCATCTCTGGAGGTAATGAAGTGTACCTTCCAGTGAAGTTGATGGAAATCTTCTTCAGTATTTTGAAGATGGTAGGCCTCATTTGTGGAACAGTAAGAGCAGCTGCGCAGACAAGCTTGCTTGGTTCCAGCTCACAGTTGATTAAGTGTTGAATAAATCTGGGGTACATGAAGAATGTATCCCTGCTCAGATTGCTGATAAGGTTGTAACACAAATCGTGAGTAGTTGAATCGGAGACCTCTCACCAACCCATGAACTAGGCATCCTAGTTCGTATGGGATTTGATCCCAACCCCCTGATTTGTTGGAGAGGCAGTGCAGGATAATGTGCAGCAGGAACTTCCAATGGTAAGAGAAGTTAAACTTGTAGACGGTAGACCTGCTTACATCCCCTCCATATTCCATGAGGATATAGGTGCCTTCCAAGTCTTCTTTGGGGAACTCAGTAGGAGCCCCGTCATCGTGGAGCTCTAGATGCTCCCTGATGAGCTGTTCAGTGATGACCAATTCTTGGCCACAAATGCGGGTTCTCAGGACTCGAACCCCATTCAAAACTGCAGTTTGACCGTTACTCCAGAATTCGGACATATGGTTGGAGTATACGGTGGGGTTAACTGTAAGTGCAGTGAGGTATGTGGATTCGGTAAGAAAGATGATGATTTGGGTGAAGTCGACATCCCTTGACGAATCAAGTAATGCGACTTGGTTGTGCTGAGGGTTAGCGCCATTGAAGAAAAGGTAAGCTTGAAATTTGGGTGAAATTGCAGGTTTGACAGTGAAGGGAGTAGTTAGGGCAGTAAATTGGTAAAAGAAGATGAAATTGATCAGTCAAGATTATTTAAAGGGGATGAATTGTGTAATGGCGGTAATAGGGTGACTGTTTGGGGTTACTGTGGGTGGTATGGTGGTTTACGGCGGAGAAATGATAGTGGCGGCAAGGATAATTTTAAATAATCTGACCATCATGGACAAAATCTTTACTTTTTACAGAGTGGGCCCAAAAGATATCCGTTACATATAAAACCTTTTACTTTCGAATGTAAAACATTTCCGAAGGTAATTGTCTTCCGAAGTCAATTTCTCTTCCGAAGAAGCAAGGCATTGCTTCCGAAGGTAAAATGGTCTTCTGAAGGTACTTTCTCTTCCGAAGCAAAGTATTGCTTCCGAAGGTAAAGTTATCTTTCCGAATGGAGAGTTTTATAAGCTTCGGAAGTAGATCTGATGTAAAATCAATCGCTTCTTCCGAGACCAAAACTCTTCCGAGAAGACAATTTCCATTGAGGAATTTGGCTTCGGAAGATATTCAAGAATATCTTCCGAGAGTTAGTTCCTCTTCGGAAGGAATTTACACTTAGAATAATTTAAAGATCTTTTGTAACAGGGCTTAAATTGTATTGACACAAGACATTACACATTTAAAAAGCTTTTTCAGAAGAGGTAGTTAATCAATATTTATCATCCCAATAGCTGATATGAGATACTTAAATCTTTGTTCATCAAATGCCTTTGTGAACAAATCAGCATATTGTTCATTTGAGTCAACTTTGATTAACTTGATCAGATGTTTCTCATGAATATCTCTAATGAAATGATACCTGATATCGATGTGCTTTGTCTTGGAGTGCTTCACCGGATTCTCAGTAATGGAGATAGCACTATTGTTGTCAATATGGATAGGAGTAGTCATGAAGTTGAATCCATAGTCTAACATCTGATTTTGAATCCAGAGCAGTTGAGCACAGCAGCTAGCAGCAGCAATGTATTCAGCTTCAGCAGTTGATGTAGAGACACAGGATTGTTTCTTGCATTGCCATGAAATAATCCTTCCACCAAATTGACATCCTCCTGATGTGGATTTCTTGTCAATGTTGCAGCCACCATAGTCACTGTCAGAGTATCCATAGAGATTGAAATCACTATTTCTTGGATACCAGAGACCTAGTTTAGGTGCTCCTTTGAGGTATCTGAGGATCCTCTTTGCAGCAGCTAGGTGAGACACCTTTGGAGCAGCCTGATATCTTGCACAAATGCATGTGGCAAACATGATATCTGGTCTACTAGCAGTGAGATACATCAGAGAACCAATGATTGCTCTATACTGATGTTGATCAGTATCCTCCCCCTCAAGGTCAGGGCAAAGATTATGGTTTCTGGGTATGGGTGTCTTGGCTGGTTTACAATCCTTCATTTCAAATCTATCTAAGATGTCTGAGACATACTTAGATTGACTTATGAAGAACCCTTCCTTCATCTGTTTCACCTGAATTCCAAGGAAAAAGTCCATTTTTCCCATGGAACTCATCTCAAACTTCTGCTTCATTATGCCTTCAAAGTCCTTGCACATTTGGTCGTTTGAAGAACCAAATATGATGTCATCAACGTAGACTTGTACAAGCAAAATGTCTTCTCCACTCTTTCTGATGAAAAGAGTCTTGTCAATGGTACCTCTAGTGTATCCATTCTTCAGGAGAAACTGAGACAAGGTCTCATAGCACAGCCTAGGTGCTTGGTGCAGCCCATATAGAGCTTTATCCAGTTTGCACACGTAGTTGGGGTGCTGTGGGTCTTCAAATCCTGGAGGTTGACATACATAGATTTCCCTATCTATATCCCCATATAGAAAAGCACACTTGACATCAAGTTGGTAGACTGTGAAGTTCTTGGATGCAGCATAAGCAAGGAAGATCCTAACTGCCTCAAGTCTTGCAACAGGTGCAAAGACATCAGTATAATCAATTCCTTCCTCCTGGGTGTATCCTTGAACTACTAGTCTTGCCTTGTTCTTGATAATCAAGCCTCTATCATCTTTCTTGTTCCTAAACACCCATTTAGTGCCTATGGGTACTTGACCAGATGGTAGTGGGCATAGATTCCAGACCTTTTGTCTTCTGAATTGAAGCAGCTCCTCCTGCATCGATTCAACCCAACTACTATCCTTTAAGGCATCTTCTACCTTCTTTGGTTCCATCTGAGACAAGAAGCATGAATACAAGCAGACATTCCCATGATGAGTTTGTCCTCTTGTTCTCACACCCTCAGAGACATTCCCTATGATGTTCTCAGTTGGATGAGTGTTGTGAATCCTAAGACGAGGAATCACTTCCAGTTGCTAGGTTAGACATAGATAGAACTGGATCACTCTGTCCAACTGCTGTTTCAAAGTCATTCAATGAGGACTGATTAAATGATTGAGAAACATCATCAATGGTTGGTTGTGAAGTAGGATTAACAGTTGCCTGTTCCTTCAGAATACTACTTCCCTCAACCTGGTGTTGTAATGGATCACCTGAAGAACTTTGAGGTTGATCAAGTGATTCACTTGTTGAAGCTTCATTATTCCTGGAGATAGTTACACTATCAGATCTGTGAATGGTTGAAGCTTGTTGTCTTTCAGCTCTTGGAGAATTTGGAAGAGGTCTGGGAAGCTCAAACAGTTGACTTGCATCAGCATCGCATCAGCATTCTCTTGAGCACCTGTTCCAGCTGAAACATTCTCACAAGATGGTTTAGAATAGTTTGGAAACAATTCTAAATCAAAGATATACTCAGGTCCATTCCCCCTAACACAAGGAGTGTGCTCATTAAAACTATATTGGATGATTCCTCAAATTGTTGATTCTTGATATTGTATACTCTATAAGCTTTAGAGCTAGAAGAGTATCCAATAAAGATAGCATCATCCGACTTCTCAGCAAACTTTGCTAAGTTGTCCTTTGTGTTAAGTATGGTACACCTGCAGCCAAAGGACCTTAGAAAGCCAATGAACGGTGGCCTCTTGTTCCATAACTCATAAGGGGTTTTTCCATGGGGCTTAACTACAAGAACCCTGTTCTGCACATAGCATGCAGTGCTAACTGCCTCTGCCCAGAATGTTAGAGGCAGCTTTGAATCAGCTAACATGGTCGAGCAGCCTCAATAAGTGTCCTGTTCCTCCTCTCAGCAACACCGTTTTGTTGAGGAGTTCTGGGAGCACTATATTGTCTGGCAATCCCTTTTGAGTCACAGAATGAGTCAAGAACAAAGTTCTTAAACTCAGTCCCTTGATCACTTCTAATGATCTTAACCTTGTGATCAATTTGATTTTCTATTTTAAGAATAAAAGATTTTAAAGTTTCAGCAGTTTCATCTTTACTTCTTAAAAAGAATACCCATGTAAATCTTGTAAAATCATCAACTATCATAAGGCAGTATGATTTTCTTCCAATGCTCATTATACTTGTGGGTCCAAAGAGATCCATGTGCAATAAGTGTAATGGAGTAGTGATAGAGTTAACACATTTGGATTTAGGAGATGATCTGTGTTGTTTCCCTTTCAGGCATGCAACACAGTTATCTTTGCAGAAAAATTCCTTTTTAGGCAAACCATGTACCAAGTTATTTTTAGCCAATTTATTCATTGTTTTAAAATTCACATGACACATGCGTTTATGCCATAGTGTTGACTCATCACTATCAGCTTTGGAAAGAAAGCATGATACTTCACCCATAGGAGAACATTGTTCATATCCAGCTTGTACATATCCCCTTTCCTGGGAGATCTAAGAAGCACCAATTCCGGAGGAATTGTCATCCCTGGTTTGAGGATAATGCACTCATGTTCTGTGAAAAGCATCTGATGCTTCTGGTCACAGAATTGAGAAACACTTAACAGATTGTGTTCAAGCTGTTTGACAAAGTGAACTTTGTCAATGTTTATTCTGCCATTGGATATACTTCCTCTGCCCGAAATATATCCTCCGGCCTCACCTCCAAATTGGACAGGCCCTCCATCAAAGTTCTGGAATTGTTGAAGGAGAGATCTGTTCCCTGTCATGTGCCTGGAGCATCCACTATCTACAATCCAACATTGTTGTTCTTGTCAAATGGACGTCCCTGCACATAAGATGAGATGGTTAGTTTTGTTTGAAAGCCCAAGCCTTGCTGGTCTTGGGCTCTTCCAATGATAGTGACATAATTGAACCAAAAGATATGCATTGGGGTTCAATAGAGGTCATTGTTGAAGAAGAGGTTTGGGCTGCAGCATCTTCCTTGATCTTCCAATCCATCCCTTGGTTGATCTTTGAAGATGAGCTTGTTGAAGCTTTGCAGCATGGCCTTCTTCCGAAGCTTCTTTCTTTTCGGAAGAAGCCTTCACCACCTTTTCTTCCGAAGTAGTCTTCTTCTGAGATGGTTTCAAGGGAGCCTTCTTGTTCTTCCGACCTTAGAAGGTTTGGCTTCCGAAGCCATTTCCCTTCGGAAGAAGTAGTTTCTTCCGAAAGCAACTTGGCTTCCGAGACCAACTTTCCCTTTTTCATCATTTGGACCTTTTGAAGTGGTCCAACTGAGAAACCTTCTCTGACTCCTTCTTTTCTAACATTATTTGCATAATGTGTGCTTGCTGGATTGTAGTAAGAATCTTTAGCCATGTGGTTGTGCAGACCACACATTATGCAGGCAATGTTAGTCTTTTGGGAACTTGCAGGTTGCTGTTTCTTGGGTTTCTTCTCTTCATCAGCAACTTTCCCTTTCAACTTCTGATCCTTCAGTAGGACAGGAGTGCTGGTATTACACTCCTTTCCTGAGTCAGAAGTACCTACCACTTGAAATCCGGCAGAAATGAAGACACCCTTTTGCTTTGGGTCGATCTTAAGCTTGGACTCTGCAACCTTCTTGGCAGTCCTTCTAGCAGCTTTAGCTCTACTTCTTCTTGCCTTGGTGGTTAGGATTTGGTCTTCACAGGTGGAGATGAGTGTATCCTCCTGTTTCTCCCCTGTGGTGGCCACTATTTTTGCCTCATCCTTTAGTTCCATGGAGAAGGGTCAGCAGTTGGAACCTCTTGCTCTTCAGTACCACATCTAGGTAGTCTAATAGACTCATAAGAGTGTGGTGGAGCTATTTCATTGGTTCCCAACCCTTCTTTGTTTTGATAAACATTTTGGAATGAGAGGTTGATGCAAGAATAGTTTGGAAGCTTTGCTCAGCAATAGCTTGCTTCCTGGCCTGAGCCTCAGCTGTGACCAACTGGGCTTGAACCTCAGATAGTTTGGATATCAGATCTTTAATTTGAGTCTTATAATTAGTCTTTTCATGTTTTAAAAGAGACACAGTTTTCTCTAACTCCTCAATTTTCTTTTGGTAGTCAGATTCAGCTCTCTTAAAATCAGATTTTAGCACATTTAAAGACTCAACCTCAGATCTGATTTCCGAAATGTAATCCTTATAGAGTTTAACTTTAGCAATACAGGCAGCAGTACAAAGATGTTCATATACCTGATCATCATCTGTTCCGGCCATGAGTGCTTGAGCAGGAGTCACATCCTGTACCATGAAGCTCCAGTCAACTTCTTGAGCCACAGCAGCTGTTTCAGTTGACTTCTCTTCATGCTTTGAAGCAGTGGGATGTGTGGAGGCCTGTGGGGTTCCCGGTTTGTTCTTGGGAGCCTTGCATTCCCTAGCAAAGTGACCAAGTTGGTTGCAGTTGTAACACTTTGCTTTGCTTTTGTCAAACCCAAACCTGCTGTTGACTGGGTTTTGAGGGAATTGCCTTCCAGTTCTCTTGAAGAACTTCTTCGCTCTGTAAGTTAAAAGAGCCATCTGCTGGACAATATCCATATACTCCACATCATCTGGACTGAAGCACTCAAGATCATCAAAGCAGTATTGAAAATCACCAGAGTGTCCGCTTCCAGAGACAAGGCACAACTATCCTGAAGGAGTTGTGTTGAACCTTTTGAGACTTTGGAGTCTCAGGTAGAGTAATGTAAGGTCCGCTGTGTGAGTTGTCAGGGTAACACAGCAACTGATGTTGTGGTTCCGTGATTTCCCTTTCAACCATATGAAGGGCTGAACTCAGTTGGTTATTGGAGTGACCAGAGGAGTTCTGCATGTTCATCTCCATCTGGAATGCACTTAGGATACCATACAACTCTGTCAGAGTAAGAGTCTTAAGGTCCGAAGTTCTCTTGATTACAACACAGTAATGTATCCATAGTTTAGGAAGTGAAGACATGAACTTCCTAACTATGTCTCTATTCTCAAGAGCTACTCCAATATCCTCCAGAGTATCTACTAGCTCAACATACCTGAAGTATTGTTGAGTCAAGGTCTCACCAGCCTTGAAAGTAAAGTTCTCAAACTGCTGCTTCAAGAGATCCTTCTTGTTCTCTTGGGTTTCCTTGGATCCTTCATACATCAGCTTCAAAGCTTCCCATAAATCTTTAGCAGTTTGCACTTCTTGAAGCGTCTGTAGACGGAGTTGGGGAGAGCAGTTTGGAGAGAAGTCATAGCCCTTTAATCTAGCTCTATTCTCTTCCTATCTTCTTC
The DNA here is from genome assembly GCA_024085815.1 of Flaveria linearis. NCBI lineage: Eukaryota > Viridiplantae > Streptophyta > Magnoliopsida > Asterales > Asteraceae > Flaveria > Flaveria linearis. The sequence goes on along the minus strand of JABSNV010001315.1, from coordinate 48,513 downwards.
TGAGTAATCATCAACATCTTTTGGAATGATGCGATTACCAGTGGCAGAAGTGGTGCTTGGTATGAAAGGACCATTGACAATGGAGTCCCACATCCTTGAATCTTGACACTTGATGAAGCCTTGCATTCTGATACACCATGTGTCAAAGTCTTCAGGGGTGATCAGTGGGGACTTGGTCATGGTACCGGTTTCCATATCAGCCTTGGAGAGAGCAGCCATTTGAGTGAGTGGTTTGTAGTGAGGAGTGAAAAACAGGTTGATTTGGATGGTAAGATCTCACAATCAAGAGCCTGAAGCTCTGATACCAATTGCAGGATCGAATATGGGTGGTTTTTCTCTCAACTCACTGCGAATAACACTCAGCAAGTAGTCTATAAGGAGTTGATCACAATATAACAAGTAACAAGTAGTAAGAAAATTAACACAGGAAGTAATTTTCAAGGTACTTTTTATATATTGCTTCTCAACTCAAAGGATTACAAGACTCTTGGACTCAAATCGCTTATCTAAAGAGTTACAAGGAGAAGATATATATAATACTACCTACAGCCGGATATACTTTGATACCAGCTGGACACCTCTAACCTTACATCTATACTACAAGACTCTAGGTGAGGTCTTTCAGACATTTTGCCTGAGAGTTGGTAGTCAGGACATGTCCCTGACTTACCTCTTGTCACCAACTAAAGTTGGTAACATGTACTATCATAAAAAGGTGAACAGTAGAATAAAGTATGGTCAACAACATGGCTCTTTAGGAAGATACCATGCTGTATCAGAGGTCTGTAGCGGACTGTCAGGGACCATACTTATATCTACTGGACATAGCAATGTCTTCCGAAGGATAAAGTGCTTCGGAAGTATAACTTCTTCCGAAGGCACTTATTCTTCGGAAGACTGCTTCTTCCGAGGCTTGGAGTCTTCTTTGTCTTCGAAAGCAGACTTTGTCTTCAGCTCTTTCATCAGTCTTTGTGTTCGGAAGCTTTCAGACTTTGCCTTCAGCTCTTTCAGCA
>JABSNV010001315.1:22500-42500 GCA_024085815.1 Flaveria linearis | reverse complement strand
GTGCACGTCACGTGCACGTGCACGTGCACGTACACGTGTACGTGTACGTATACGTATACGTATACGTGTATGTATGTATATGTGTATAGGTATACGTATATGTATATGTATATGTATACGTATAGGTATAGGTATATGTTATGTATAGGTATATGTATAGGTATACGTATACTTATACTTATACGTATACATATACGTATACGTATACGTATACATACATCATACATATGTATACGCATATGTATATGTATACGTATACATATACGTTACCTATACTATACATATACATATACATATACATATGTATACGCATATGTATATGTATACGTATACATATACGTATACATATACGTATACATATACATATGTATACGCATAGGTATAACATACTTATACGTATACGTATACGTATGTATACGCATAGGTATACGTATACGTATATGTATACGCATAGGTATACGTATACGCATAGGTATACTATACGTATACGTATACGTATACGTATACGTATACGTATACGTATACGTATACGTATACGTATACGATACGTATACGCATAGGTATACGCATACGCATAGGTATACGCATACGCTACGTATACGTATACGCATACGTATACGTATACGTATACGCATACGCATACGCATACGTATACGTATACGCATACGTATACGCATACGTATACGTATACGAATACGCATACGTGTACGTATACACGTATACGTATACGCATACGTATACGTATACGTATACGCATACGTATGCGTATACGTATACGCATGCGTATGCGTATACGTATACGCATGCGTATGCGTATACGTATACGCATGCGTATGCGTATACGTATACGCATAAACGCATACGTATGCGCATACGTATGCGTATACATATACTGCGTATACGTATACGCATGCGTATACGTATACGTATACGTATACGTATGCGTATGCGTATGCGTATACGTATGCGTATGCGTATACGTATACGTATACATATACCTATACATATACATATATATACCTATACATATACATATATATATATACGTATACATTACGTATACGTATACATATACATATACGATCATATACATATACATATACGATACTAACATATACCATATACGTATACATATACATATACGTATACATATACATATACGTATACATATACATATACGTATACATATACATATACGTATACATATACTATACGTATACATATACATATACGTATACATATACATATACATATACATATACATATACCATACATAACATATACATATACATATACATATACATATACAATACATACATATACCATATACATATATACATATACATATACATATACATATACAATATACATATACATATACATATACATATACATATACATATACATATACATATACATATACATATACATATACATATACATATACATATACATAACATATACATATACATATACATATACATATACATATACATATACATATACATATACATATACATACATATACATATACATATACATATACATATACATATACATATACATATACATATACATATACATATACATACGTAATACATACGTATATACATACGTATATACATATGTATATACATATATATATGTATATAGATATGTTACATATATGTGTATATATATATATGTGTGTGTGTGTGTGTGTGTATATATATAATATGGTATATCTATCTGTGTGTGTGTGAATGTGTGTGTGTATATATACACACATATATATATGTGTGTGTGTGTGTATATATATGTATATATATATATGTATATAGAATAAATTATACAGATGGTCCCTGTGGTTTGGTTAAATTTTGAATTTTGTCCTTAAAGTTTTAAAATTGCGAATATGTCCCTAATATTATAGTATCTATCATCAATGGTCACTACTCTGTTAGTTCAGTTAGTGATGTTAAATTTATTAAAATAATTATTTTACTTGTTGTGATCATTAATGTAATTCATTTTATTATAAAATATGCTTATAATTTAATACAAAAAATTATTTGAAAAATTTTCTTCTTTTAAATGTTTGGTTTATAATTTTTTTAAACCATATGCAGGTTTTTTAAACCTTTTTAAAAATGTCTACTTTTACAAAGACGTTTAAAACTGAGCTATTTTTAAAAAATGTTTAAAAAACTAAGAATTTGTTTTAGAAAAGATGTTTTAAAAAACGAATGGTTTAAAAAAAACTTTAGAAAACCAACCAGTTTAAAAAATCAAAAAGTTTTAGAATGATGTATAAAAAATGAACAGTTTAAAAACCAAACATTAAAAAAACCATGTTTTAAAAAAAATGTGTGTATTAAAACCTTATTTTATTAAATAATAATCTTACTGAAAATGAAATTATAAAAATAATATAAAAATAAAAAACTTTGAAAAACAAAAAAAATAAAATTTTCTTAAATAAAAATAATGCTATATTTTAAAATGTAAATTAAATAGATGGCTAATGCAAGTAAAATGTTAATTCATACAATATCTAACATCACTAATGGTTAACTAACAGACCCAAAGACCATATATAAAATCGAAAAAGACATGTTAGGGACTATATTCAACGATTTTAAACTTTAGGGACCAAATTCAAAAATTTTAATATAACCACAGGGACCATCCATGTAATTTACTCATGTATATATGTATATATATATATATATGTATATATATGTATGTAAGTATGTATGTATGTATGTATGTATATATAGGGGATCGTATGAGAACTCTTTTTTGTGAGAACTCTAAAATCTAATGTGAGCCACTAGTTTTTAATGGTAAAACGGTAATTAACATAAACATAATAAAACAATTATAAAACTAAAAATAACATAAAAATTAAAAAAATAAAAACACAAAAACGTTTCCCTAATTTCCCTCTTTCTTAAAAAAATAAAAAATTATAAAAAATAAAAAAAATCTCGTTTTTTTACGAAATTCATTTCACACATGTGTAATATCGGATTTACACATATGTAAATTTGGTATTATACATGTGTATAACCAGATTTACACATGTAAATTACGGGTAGATGATTTTTTTATAAAAAATATATTATTATGGTAGGCGTTGGAAATATAAAAAGATACTAAAATTAATGGTGATATTTTTTTTGAAAAAATGTTATCATGAAAAAAGTTATGAATGTTATCAAAAAAGAAGAAAATAACATGTGACTTGCATGTGATAACAATATGTGATTTATATTGTTTCTACAGTTCTCACAACAAAAGGTGGTTCTCAAGATAAATGGAATAAAAAGTTAATTTTTAAATTTAAGCATGACTTTTCATGATGTCTTAATCCATATTTAAAATTATTATTCTATCATCCTTTCACTTTTATTATAAAAGATATAGATAAATATTATAATCACAAAACTCACAATATGCCCCTAAAAATATTAGTGTTATAGTTATATATATATATATATAATATATATATATATATATATATATATATATATAAACAACAAACAAACAAACCCAGTATATCCCGCTCAAGAGCAGGGTCTGGGAGGGGTAGGTGTAGGCAAGTCTTTCCTCTACCCAGATAGGTGGAGAGACCGCTTCCAAGAGACCCCCGACTCACTATCAAAAGCCATAACGCTAGCGAATCAGCATATAATCAAAGATACGATAAATGATACAGCACACAACGTACAACATACAGTAAAATATCACCAGAAGGAAATAAAAATGAACAAGAATACGTCATAGAAGCAGCAAGATTCCCCTATAAAGGGCAGAAGCGAACTACATACACATCAGAGCCCGCAACACGCAATCAAAAAGTCCCTTCCTAGATACAGAACCCACTAAAAGTCCTTAATTTTAATTCTACGCCTCCACTCACTCCTATCCTCGATCATGTGCTCAGAGAGGTGCAAGTGTACCATATCTCTCCTAATTATCTCTTCCCAAGTCAACCTAGGTCTTCCTCAACGCTTCCTACCCTCTAGGATGATGTTCTCGACTGCTCTAACCGGTGCAGCCATTGGTCTTCTCTTGACATGCCAAAACCATCTTAATCTTCCTCTCGTATTTTATCTGCAATAGAAGCCACTTCTAACTTCTGACAAAACACTTCGTTTCTTATCCGATCCATTTTTGTGTTTCCACACATCCACCTCAGCATTCGCATTTCTGCAACCTCTATTTGTTTCTCGTGCGATTTCTTTATGGCCTAGCAGTCTGTTCCATATAGCATAGCTGGCGTACCGCCACTCTGTATAGTTTTCCCTTTAGTTTCGCTGGAAACCTCTTATCACATAAAATTCCTGATGTTGCTCTCCACTTGCACCATCCTGCTTGAACTCGGTGCGCTACATCGCTGTGTATCTCTCCGTCCTCCTGCAGGTACGAGCCCAGGTATTTGAACCTAGACGTTCGTGGGACCGGCATACCCTGGATACTGATTTGGGTGTCCTTTTCCGCCTCGTCACCAAAGTTTCAATGCATGTATTCCGTCTTAGAGCGACTTATCCTTAATCCTCTGTGCTCTAGTGCTGCTCTCCACTGCTCTAGCTTGTCGTTAAGCATCATTTTAGATTCTGATATTAATACAATATCATCCGCAAAAAGCATGCACCACGGGGTTGACTGTTGTATAGATTGGTCATCTCATCCAACACTACTGTGAAGAGAAATGAGCTCAATGCAGATCCTTGGTGGAGTCCCACTTCCACTGAGAAGGTGTCTGTGTCTCCTACCGGTGCTCGCACACACGTTTTACCCCGTCATACATATCCTTAATTATTTTGATATACCTCTCTGGTACCCTTCTAATTCGTAGACTTTCCCAGATTAGTTGTCGCGGAACACTGTCATATGCCTTTTCTAGGTCGATGAATACCATATGGAGGTCCCTTTTCTTTTCTCTATATTTCTCTATTAATCGCCTTACGACATGTATGGCTTCTGTTGTAGAGCGTCCTGGCATAAATCCAAATTGGTTTATCGCTATCTGAGTTTCCCGTCTAATTCTCGTATCAATAACTCTTTCCTATAATTTCATCGTGTGACTCAATAGCTTTATTCCCCTGTAGTTTTCGCAACATTGAACATCTCCTTTTTTCTTATACACGGGGACTATGACACTGGTTCTCCACTGGTCTGGCATCTTCCCTGTCTTAAAGATAGTGTTGAATAAGTCTGTTAACCATTGGAGACCCTCATCACCCAGGCATTTCCACACTTCAGTCGGTATGTTGTCTGGCCCCACTGCTTTAGCCCTTCCCATTTTCTTCATAGCTCTTGTAACTTCATCAACTGTGATGCTTGTACAATAGCAGTTGTTTTGTTGCGTTGTTTGTGTTGTTCTATCTATCTCAGTCTGTTGATTTGGGTTCCTTATGTTGAAAAGGTTATCGAAGTAAGTTTTCCATCTCACCTTGATGTCTTTCTCCTTCACCAAAACCTTTCCATCCACAGCCTTTATGAACTTCACCATTCTCAAGTCTTGTCTTCTACTTTCTCTTGCCTTGGCTATCTTAAACATGTCATGCTCTCCTTCTTTCGTCTCTAATCGTTTATACATCATCTCGTACGCCGTGTTCTTTGCCTCTGACACCGATTTTTTCGCCTGTCGCTTCGCCTCTTTGTATTTTTCTTTTAGCTCTGCGTGTTTTTCCTCATTGTTACAGCGTATAAGCTCTCTAAAACTTTGTTGTTTGGTTCGTATCTTTTCTTGTACATTTTCGTTCCACCACCAGGATTCCTTATGACCGACTGTCCTTTTGTTGTAACTCCAAGCGTTTCTTTAGCTGCTTGGATAAGCCTAGTTGCCATATCCTCCCACTTTTGGTTTGCGTCTTCTTGTGGTCCAGTCTGGTTCAGTGGTATGACCTTATCTCTAAAATGGTAATCTTTTCGTCTTTGAGCTGGCCTCATCTGATCGTAGATCTAACTCTCTGTTCGGTAGGGCAATTTGTCTCTTGAGGCGTATATCCGCCACCAACATATGGTGTTGTGTCACAACTGACTCTCCTGGGATTGCTTTACAGTCCTTCCATAAGCTATGATCTTCTCTCCTCGTCAATATATAGTCTATCTGCGTGTGTCTCCCATCGCTTCTAAACGTGATTAGATGCGATTCTCTTTTCTTAAAAACGAATTAATGATGCCTAGGTCATGCGCTACTGTAAAGTCGAGAAGCTCCCTACCGCCGTCATTCCAAAGACCATACCCGTAGCCTCCATGCACCAGTTGGAAATACTCATTATCCTTACCGATATGACCATTAAAATCTCCTCCTATGTATATCTTATCTTCTCTCGGTATGTCGTCCATAACGTGATCTAAACTCTCCCAAAACTTCTTTCTTTCCGTTTCCCCTAGTCCAACATGGGGTGCATACGCGCTAACTACTGCCACTACCTCATCCCCTATTACTATTCTTAACAACATTATTCTATCATCGTATCTTCTCACCTCCACAACATTATCATGAAGTTCCTTAGCAACTAGAAAACCTACACCATTTTTGTTCTATCAGACCCTGAATACCATAGTTTATAACTATTGCACTCTTTTGCTCTCCCACCCCGCCATCTAGTCTCCTGAAGGCACGCTATCTGGACCCTACGTTTCTTCAGCACATCAATTAACTCGAGTAACTTACTAGTTAGGGTTCCTACATTCCACGATGCCACCCTTAATCTACAAACCTTATTTCCTGTCTTCGCACCTCTCGTCACCGAACATGATCTCGGGGCAGCATAATAGCTCTGCTATCTATTATACCCGACAGAGTCCACTAAAACTACCAGAAAAAACACGGACAACACAGAAGAAAGAAACGCAGCACAAGTAGAGCACAATCAAAAGGAAATAGTCCCACGAGGTCAACAATACGCTAGGGGCACACAAACAATCAAGACAAAGAAAAAAATCAAATCACACGATGTTGGTACCCCTAACCCAGCCAATCAATCTACACGAAAAGAGAATATTTAAAGATATAACTAAATTAAAGGCACGTAAAAAAGCAGCAATGCAACCCGAGACAGATCGATCTCACCAAAAGTATACCCAAAATTATAATTTTTCAATTTTGATGCTGGTACGAGGTGGCTGGGGGATGTACAGTTAATTTTGATGATATATATATATATATATATATAAAAGTTATATACTTAAATATTAAAAATAAATAATATTTAATTTAAATATTATTTAGTTATAAAAATATAATTAGTAAATATAAATTTAAATGTCAATTTATAGTATCATAAATAAAATAAAATTTAATGAAGTGAATAAAATAAAATCATATTATTAAATAATATGTTAATAATGTTTATTAAATACATGAAAGAGACAAGGGTAAAATATCAAGATATATAAATTTAATAGATAAATTTACTATACTACCCCTAAAGTGTCTTAAAATCTTAATCAATTCTCTATTCTATACCTTCTAAATGCATTGTACTCTTTTGTACATTTTGCTTCAAAACTTGTATGCTTGATAAAATTACAATATATTATATAGTAGTATAGATATAAGTATTTAAATAAAATAATACTTGATTTAAATAGTATATAGTTAACTATAAATTTAAATGTCAATTTATGTTATTATAAATAAAATAACATTTAATGAAGTGAATTAAATAATATCATATTATTAAATAATATATTAATTGTGTGTGTTAAATAATAGAATAATTAGAAGAAGTTAATTAAATAGGGGTAAAAGTTAAACTATTACATAAAGCACTTGAACTCTGTTTAAAATGTTGTATAAGTATCTTAGGTGAGAGGCTTTGGGGTTGGTCATGTGGCTGGTCATGGTGGTGGCCGGCATTCGCTAGGCCGGACATGGTTGATGATGTGGCCGGTCATTATAGGGCCAACATCAGCTAAGCGATAGAGGTGTCTTTGGCGTTGGCTAGGTGCGGTAGTGCCAGATATGACAAACTATCATCGGGAGTTGTCATAATCTTTGGCCTCCCCCATGGAGGCGGCTTGGTCGATGAAAGAAACAAGCGGTGTTGTCACTATTACTACATGGTGTACAAGTAGTTTTACATGAGCCTTTTGTCTTCATCTAACCCCTCTTTTACATTGATGCGTGTGGATAGTATATATATTTTTGATAAAGGATTTTCACACAGATTCAGTTTTAAATGGTTATTACTAATACTAACTACACACACAAAAGGCAAGTGTACCTATCGTGAGGTAATATAGTGTTGGTAAGAACCGAGTATCAATCCGTGGACACACTAAGCCTACTCAACAACCCTCATAATTGACTATCAGTTTTGATTTGGAAAATGATAAGTTAAATAAAATAACAATAAATAAAGATAGATAAATATAGATTGAGACTTTTGGTGATTCTTTCAGTGAAGTAAGGCTGTTATCCTAATTTAGATTACACTTATGCAACTATGATAAATTGGTGGTGTGATTAAAGATATTGAATAAAGTAATTGTGTTAACGTTTATAAAGATGAGCTGGCGCGATTTCTCGTCTATCCGCTCCGTAGTGACCAGGACCAACACAGGTTGAGATTTACTGCTTAGGTCAAGGCCCTAGTAATGTAGGTAAATCTTTTGTGTCCTTTTCGACATATGATTTCTGAAAACATAACTTAATGTTAGACGAGAGCTGATCAAGTTCCTTTCCAACATACCATTAATTTAGAAAACCATAACAATTACTGTAGATTTCTCAGACTAATAAAAGGGAACCCGTAAATGATCAGAAAGTTAAGGTCTTATGATTTCTAATAACCATCTCTAGTTAATTAGCCATAGTTTGTTATGAATAAAAGTTGATCATACGTTTTTCAACCGTGTATGACAATCACAATTACAAACCATAAACTTATAACCCCCTATTCAAATGTAGGTGCTACCCATCGAAAGTTTTCCCAAGACCACCATAACATTAACACAATATTTGTCACACCATTAGTTCATCACAAATTACATAAGTTTCATTAAATAGGATAACAAATGAAGTTTAGCTCATAATGAGCTTGAACCTAACAACAAAGATAGAAGATAGTAATGAAATCATCGATAAATTAGAACAATCAAACCGGTGATTCACTATGGATGATGTTAAACGATCCTGAGCTTCTTCTAAGTGTTGAATGGACCTCCAAAACCTTCTAAGGACCTCCAAAGGCTGGGTTCCCGAGAGGGAACACCAGCACTTCACCTCCCAAAAAGCTCTCCTCAAAGTTGCAAATGAAGTCCTATTTATAGGCTTTCTGGAGTGTTTAAGCACGGCCCCGTGCCTAAAAGGCACGGCCCCGTGATAGTACAATGCTTACGAAAGTTGGTCGGCTCGTACGTGCAGGAGTTGTCGGGCACGGCCCCGTGACAAATGGGGCACGGCCCCGTGAAAGGGCAAAGCACGCCCCCGTGACTATTGAGGCACGGCCCCGTGACTGCTTTTGGGGAACAGTACTTTTTGTCCTGTCAGATGTCCAATCACGGGGGTGTGTCAAATTAGCACGGGGGTGTGTTTCAAGCAAGGCATGGGGGCGTGCCTCATGAAGCACGACCCATGCTTGAATTCCAAAACTTGGTTTTCTTCATTTCTTCTTATTTATGCTCCTTTTGTTCATCTTGGTCTTTTCCAAGCCTGAAAACACAATATGAACGATTTAGGTATCAAATCATCATTTTCAGTAAGAGTTTACAGAATAATTGATGTGCAATTGATATGTTTTATATGTATAATTTTAAGCACATCAAATATCCCCACACTTAAACTTTGCTTGTCCTCAAGCAAAATCACTCAAAATAGCAACACCACCAAAAACCAAATAAATCAAGATATAAATATGTTTTTCGAGAACTATACAAGCAAACTTGGTTTACCCAAATATACACGGTTAAGCACATGTGGAATGATATCCTTTCAAGCAATAGAATGGGTTCTAAATATTTTTAACATGTAAAAATTCACACTTCTCGCAAGGTGCACTCACACTCGGCTATATATATGGAATCATACATAAGATGAAGTATGACTAATACGCTCAATTGCCTACTATGAATACGTGTGAAATCATATGCTTGGTAAGGGATCAAATCTCCACCTATGTTAGGTATTTACTTGCATAAATCATTAGGTCTTTGATAGGTTATAACTTGGCTTAGGTTTAGGGTATGGATTATTTGGGGAAAAAGTGGCTAAATGCTAAAGACGATGATCTTGGCTTATTTGATTGATATAAACTATCAGGAAAGTAATAAAAAGGTTTTCCTATACAATACTCAAGCTGCAAGGGATATACAAACTCGAGGACTCGTTTATGGTCAGATCGTCAAGACCGTATTTCACTTTCAAAAACTGGACCTCCTCCTTAACCCGATGATATACATAGCTATCCTTTTTAAAGGGTCGTTCGGCTTGGAGCCTAATTGCACCCAACGGATTCGGATGTCGAATTTTTAGATTCGGTTTGGCTTTTGCTGCATTTTCCTTCGTGAAAACAGTTCTCCATAATTTGGGCATTTTCATATCATTTTTTTTTTCGATCACATATATTGAAATAACACCAAATGAAGGAACTAGTTTTCTTCTTTCTTTTTTTTTTCTCTCTTTTTTTTTCTTTTTTTTTTCTCTTTTTTTTCTTTCTTTTTTTTTCTTGAAATAAGCCAAAACATGTCTTTATCGAAAAAGGGTTTTGTTCAAGGCTTTTTGGTTTAGTGACTTCATGGTTCGGGTGATTAAAAATGAAAAACGTTAAGCTCAACGGGGTTAACTAGGGATAATGTTTGGGTAAGGATATTTGAAAATGGTAGAGGCTCGAATGTCGGTTTTTCCTAATTGCCTAAATCCTTTTTATGCAAGAAACACTTATAAGATTTTGAAATGTATACCCAAAACAAGTTCTAATTCACATGCAACATAAGGCACCCTCAATATATCCGTAATGAAAGCAAAATTGCATAAATGCAAAAGCTTGTTTAAGGCTCAAAAATAAGCTCACACATAGGATGGAATTGGGTATAAGTGTTTCATTTTATATGTTTGAATATTTTCACCAACTCTTTTTGCTTTTCAGGAGATCACAAAAAAACATTTTTAAGGTTATTTGGGTTTGCTTTATTTGCTTATTTATTTCTCGAAAACGTATAAATATTTTGTTTTATCAAAAATTATTTCATGTTTCCTGTGTTGTTGCCACAAACATTAAAAGTAGAGTGACTTTTTGCAAAAGATTTAATTATAACTTGGACCTATTTATAAGCAAAGTATCAAGCATGTATACCCTTCCCCACACTTAAACTTCACATTGTCCTCAATGTGATTCACAATAAATATTAAGTAGAGAAAGGCAAACGAAAACTCCCCTAAAATGATGAATCGAATGCGTGCGATCGATTTTCCACAGCCGCCTTGAATGAGCTCAAAAGAATACATCGGGATTAATCTAAAACATCACCAATTTATTTAAGCAGAAAGTTAAAGTCCTAAACAAAACAAAATAAAAATAAACAGACTGAAAAGTAACATAGAGCCATGTTTTGGTTACGGGTCCTTGGCTAGACCCTTCCCCACACTTAGTTTTTAATGAGGTGGAGGTTTATCACCTCCGAGAAAATCTTAGTTGGTACATCGATTTGGCCATTAACCGATGACCATAAACTTTGAAGCTTAGTGCCTCATTGTTTTCAACCTTGATAGCATTATGTGGATCGACTTCTTCTTTTTTTATTTTTTTATAAGTTTTTTTTTTAAGTAAAACAAAATAGTCAAAAATTTGAATTGCCTTTCAAACTACCATGTGTCCCCGGCAACGGCGCCAAAAACTTGATGCGTGTGGATAGTATATATTTTTGATAAAGGATTTTCACACAGATTCAGTTTTAAATGGTTATTACTAATACTAACTACACACACAAAGGCAAGTGTACCTATCGTGAGGTAATATAGTGTTGGTAAGAACCGAGTATCAATCCGTGGACACACTAAGCCTACTCAACAACCCTCATAATTGACTATCAGTTTTGATTTGGAAAATGATAAGTTAAATAAAATAACAATAAATAAAGATAGATAAAGATAGATTGAGACTTTTGGTGATTCTTTCAGTGAAGTAAGGCTGTTATCCTAATTTAGATTACACTTATGCAACTATGATAAATTGGTGGTGTGATTAAAGATATTGAATAAAGTAATTGTGTTAACGTTCATAAAGATGAGCTGGCGCGATTTCTCGTCTATCCGCTCCGTAGTGACCAGGACCAACACAGGTTGAGATTTACTGCTTAGGTCAAGGCCCTAGTAATGTAGGTAAATCTTTTGTGTCCTTTTCGACATACGATTTCTGAAAACATAACTTAATGTTAGACGAGAGTTGATCAAGTTCCTTTCCAACATACCATTAATTTTAGAAAACCATAACAATTACTGTAGATTTCTCAGACTAATAAAAGGGAACCCGTAAATGATCAGAAAGTTAAGGTCTTATGATTTCTAATAACCATCTCTAGTTAATTAGCCATAGTTTGTTATGAATAAAAGTTGATCATACGTTTTTCAACCGTGTATGACAATCACAATTACAAACCATAAACTTATAACCCCCTATTCATATGTAGGTGCTACCCATCGAAAGTTTTCCCAAGACCACCATAACATTAACACAATATTTGTCACACCATTAGTTCATCACAAATTACATAAGTTTCATTAAATAGGATAACAAATGAAGTTTAGCTCATAATGAGCTTGAACCTAACAACAAAGATAGAAGATAGTAATGAAATCATCGATAAATTAGAACAATCAAACCGGTGATTCACTATGGATGATGTTAAACGATCCCGAGCTTCTTCTAAGTGTTGAATGGACCTCCAAAACCTTCTAAGGACCTCCAAAGGCTGGGTTCCCGAGAGGGAACACCAGCACTTCACCTCCCAAAAAGCTCTCCTCAAAGTTGCAAATGAAGTCCTATTTATAGGCTTTCTGGAGTGTTTAAGCACGGCCCCGTGCCTAAAAGGCACGGCCCCGTGATAGTACAATGCTTACGAAAGTTGGTCGGCTCATACGTGCAGGAGTTGTCGGGCACGGCCCCGTGACAAATGGGGCACGGCCCCGTGAAAGGGCAAAGCACGGCCCGTGACTATTGAGGCACGGCCCCGTGACTGCTTTTGGGGAACAGTACTTTTTGTCCTGTCAGATGTCCAATCACGGGGGTGTGTCAAATTAGCACGGGGGTGTGTTTTTAGGCAAGGCATGGGGGCGTGCCTCATGAAGCACGGCCCCATGCTTGAATTCCAAAACTTGGTTTTCTTCATTTTCTTCTTATTTATGCTCCTTTTGTTCATCTTGGTCTTTTCCAAGCCTGAAAACACAATATGAACGATTTAGGTATCAAATCATCATTTTCAGTAAGAGTTTACAGAATAATTGATGTGCAATTGATATGTTTTATATGTATAATTTTAAGCACATCATACATCATTCCTTAGTAACTAGCTTTTAAATGGATGAGACCCTTGATTTTTGATTTTTTGTGGGTTTTAAATGCATATGACTTTTCGATTTGTTGATTTGTGTATCTTGATTTTACCGGTTTTGCTTAGGGCTTATTGTTCTTGACACATTTCTCTTTCAACATTATTTGGTGTTCTGTTAATTACCACCACCACCGCAATCCACCGAACCACCACCAAATCGATTCACACCACCATCACCGCAATCCACCAAACAACCACCACAATCCACCGAACACCACCAAATCGATTCACCAAATCGATTCGTACCACCACCATCGCAATCCACCGAACCACCACCAAATCGATTCACCAAATCGATTCACACCACCACCACCGCAATCCACCGAACCACCACCAAATCGATTCACACCACCACCCGCAATCCACCGAACAACCACCGCAATCCACCGAACCACCACCAAATCGATTCACCAAATCGATTCACACCACCACCATCGCAATCCACCGAACCACCATCAAATCGATTCACACCAACACCACCGTAATCCACCGAACAACCACCGCAATCCACCGAACCACCACCAAATCGATTCACCAAATCGATTCACACCACCACCACCGCAATCCACCGAACCACCACCAAATCGATTCACACCACCACCACCGCAATCCATCGAACAACCACCGCAATCCACCGAACCACCACCAAATCGATTCACCAAATCAATTCACACCACCACTACCGCAATCCACCGAACCACCACCAAATCGATTCACACCACCACCACCGCAATCCACCGATCAACCACCGCAATCCACCGAACCACCACCAAATCGATTCACCAAATCGATTCACACCACCACCACCGCAATCCACCGAACCACCACCAAATCGATTCACACCACCACCACCGTAATCCACCGAACAACCACCGCAATCCACCGAACCACCACCAAATCGATTCACACCACCACCACCGCAATCCACCGAACCACCACCAAATCGATTCACACCACCACCACCGCAATCCACCGAACAACCACCGCAATCCACCGAACCACCACCAAATCGATTCACACCACCACCACAGCAATACACCGAAGGCCGAAGCCGAAGCCGATTGGATTGCAGTCGATTGCAATCCACCACCAAGCCGATTGGGTCGCCGGTCGCCTGGTCGCCGAGGGTCGACGGTCGGATGGTGGCCGAGGGTTGACGGTCGGATGGTGGCCGAGGGTCGACGGTCGGATGGTGGCCGGTCGCGCAGGGGAGGGGGGATTGGCGCAGGGGTGGGGTGGGTCAGCATTATAAAAATTCAGGTCCGGGTCAGATGTTTTGACCCGGTCAGCTTGGGTTTTATGCATATCAAACAGGCTGACCCGCTGACCGAGTCAGCCAGTCAGCCCGGTCAGCCGGGTCAGCCAAAATCAAACAGCCCCTGAGTCTTTGTGGTGTCCCTGATCAGTTCCCCGCCGGTCTGCGGGTGATTGTTGTTGATGATGATTCAACTTGTCTCATGATCTTGGAGAAGATATCATTTCTTGATTTTATACATTTTCTGCTCTAAATCAGTAAATACTGTTCTATGCGTAAAAATCTCTTACAAGATTACAAATATATGGTAGAAAATTGAAATAAACAAAATCCCAGTTAGATTTAGTGTTCATAACGATCATAAGTTCATAGCAAAGCTTTCAGATCAGAAATACTTCATAAAAATTGGAGCTTGATAATAACATCAGTATTTCACATGTTGCAGCAGGTCAAACAGTAGATGATATTCAACTTAATTTGATATTTTTCTTCTTCTTAAATTGTTTAACTTTGTCAAATCTTAGATTTAATCTATGTATGTTTATTTAGTGTTATACTTTATGTTTGGATTAAAAGTTGAACTGATTTGAACTTTTCAATTCTGAAATTTTTTTTATGTTCATAATGTTGCAGTGACTACATGTAACAGAGCTGAGGTTGCTTTATCATTGCTAAGGGAACATATAAATGGATTTGATGTTGTTATAAGTGAGGTTCATATGCCTGATATGGATGGATCCAAACTCCTTGAGCACATTCAGCTTGAAATGGATCTCCCTGTGATCAGTAAGTCAACCACTATAGTTTTGACTTTCAGTTTTCTATCCATTTACGGACTCGATCCTGGATCCGAATTCAGTGATCTATTTGGTTTCAGTTTCTTGATCTGTATCCATTTTCTCTGATCATATTGTCGATGAAATTTGATCAATTTGCTGTTGTTACAGTGATGTCTGCTGATAGCAGCAAGAGTGCAGTTATGAAAGGTGTTACATATGGGGCGTGTGATTATTTAATAAAATCCGTTTGTATAGAAGCGTTACGCAACATATGGCAACATGTGGTTCGAAAAAGGAAAGACGAGTGGAGAGATTTTGACCCGTCAACAAATGCTGATAAACCTCGAGTTGTTTGGTCCATTGAGCTCCATCAACAGTTTGTAGCAGCCGTTAATCAGCTTGGAATCGACAGTATGTAAAATTTTGAAACTTTTTGTATTGAAATTTTGATGTAAAGTCACTAATTTGTGCTTTATACAGAGGCTGTCCCGAAGAAAATCTTGGAGTTAATGAATGTTCCCGGGTTAACTAGACAAAATGTTGCTACTCACCTTCAAGTAAACTTCTTTTCGGGTTCTTTTTTATCTGTTTTAACTTCAGTTTGTTGTGGACTTGTTATTTGATGCATTGAAGACATTTATTCCTCACAACTGCAAGAATTTGATGCAGAAATACCGTCTTTGTTTAAGGAGACTCAGAGCGTCTCTACATGCAGGAGGGATGAACACGGGCCTTATGGGTGGACCAGATGCGGGCTATGGTTCAATGGAACCGCAGCAGTTTGTGAGTTTGAATCAATCGGGCCAGCATTCTTTAGTAAGCATGAACAATCTAGTTCTGATTCAGATGGGCGGTCGTGATCATGGTCATGGTCATGGTCAAAGTCAAAGTCAAAGTCAAATTCATATTCAAGGTCAAGCTCAGTTGACTACCAACGCTCATCATGGCTTGAGGAAACCCGTTGTGTCCAACGAGATGTTGACATGTGGCGGAGATGGAGTCATAGATACTAAGGTTCCTAGAAAAGGGATTGTTCCAAAGTATGATATACTCAATGATTTGAAACAAAATCGCGATTGGGGTTTACAAGATGCCCGTTTGACCTTCGCCCAGTCTCAGAAAACAATCCAAACAGGAACGGATGCCTCAACTCCGTTGTTACTTCAACATAACCGTTCTTCAGGATGCGATTTGGAAGGGCAGAGTCATATGGGAGCAAGAGCGGGAGTAGCAAAAGTAGTAGGAGTAGCATCAGTGACAGCAGTAGTAGTAATAGTAATATTAATAATAATAATAATAAGGTTTTCTAAACTATTGCTTATTGTTACGCCATAAGCAAATCTAAAAGTATCTTTTGCATTATGCTTTGTCACAATCGGTTATCTATGTGTGTTTATTTCAGAAAACATAAGGAGTTTTAATAAACGAATCCAAAGACTTTTTCGTGCATTATGTTTTGTTACAAACAGTTTAATAACATATATAATATATATATATCTGTGACAACAAACAATTCAAAAGTCACAAAGTAAATATTACGTTGCAAGGTCGTTAATGATTATTTCACTCTTGTACCATAAGACCACCTTCATTTATCATGTTTAAAAGCACCACAATGATTAGTTAGAGCTGAAATAAATATAAGAATATAGATATAATCTACTCTAATTTTTTTGATAACACCAAAGTAACTTAAGTGAAGAAATCCATAAAAAAATGTAGCTCGTTACCTTGATAAGAAAATTAAATTTATGTTTATGTTTATGTTTATGTTTATATTGGATCGTAATCCCCGTTAACACCGTTACCTCAAGCCCATGAGGCGGCCAAACCCATGGAGCTTATGATGGGTGGACCAAATGAGCCCATGGTTGGAGTCCTTTTTCTACTTGGTTTTTTTATTTGTTTTGATTAGTTTGATAATTATAAATCCCAAAATATATGGGATATTAATTGTAGTCTAATTAAAATACTGCTTTTCCAAGTTTCTTAGCCTATATATACCCGAGCATGTGGGTAGGCATACAACGTATTGTATCAAAAATTTTCAATTAATGAAAGTTTAATGATCGAGTTTATGATCTAATACGTTGTGTTCTAGTTTTGACTACCAACTTTCACAACAAAAAGAAAGCTAAGAAGGATGAAAAACAATTAAATCTGATAACTAATAACCCACTACCCTGACATGATTTACAACCATCTTAGCTTCATAATTATATACATGTTTTTTGTAGAAAGCTAGAAAAACCATAGTTTCAGAAAAAATAAATATTTTTTTTTTTGAATAAAACAGTTGTAGTGATCTTATGAATTAAAATTACTCTCTGGGTGACGTTCAGTCTGTTTTCTTTTTAGCAATAATTTTTTTTTTGTGTTTAACCTGTTTGTGTGTTTGAAATATAAAGATGAAAAAGTTGACCCAATTTGACCTATCAGCCTTTATCATTTTTTGTGTATTAACTTTAAGTAAATAGCTGATATGTATTGCTCTTTTTTATTTATGCCATGACTCTACTTCAGCCTTTATTATTCGATAAACTTTTTAAAGGTTAATGATGTGAGAATTTAAAGGTTAATGATTTAGTCTACCCTAGATTACCGATTAAACGGACCCAAAGACCGAAACCCGAAAACCGATAATATCATTTATTTTGATTGGTCTTCGGGTTGATTTCCTACACCTAAATGCAATTGGTAATTGTATTACACAAAAATAGTGTGAGTTCAAATCCTTGCAAGTTTAGTTCATAAAGTGAATGAGAAAAAAAATATTGTTAAAAAAATATGGCAGCTTTGACCCACTTTTTATGTGAATGGGTCGAAACTCGAGTTGCCCAATTCGTATTCAAAGTGCATAAAACTTTTTTTCATTTAACTAGTTGGTTTCTCCCCCGCGCTTCGCGGCGGGTTGAACCGATACCTAGGTAACTCGAAAAAAGGCTCGGAAATGTCTGTTTGTTATGACTGCAAACTAACCCTTTACCATGCTATAACAACAATGTCAAAGGTCATTTTTTATCGTCATTGCCTATCATTCATATTTATAGAAGAGTGGCTGCAAACATAACCATTACAAAAACACCAAAGACTATCGTTTTATCCCACATCATTGCGTCATCAACCGAATATACCGATACCAAGTAAGACATAATCGTGACCATCATCTTGCCATTCTATCTCAGATGAAGCTGTCTCTATCATCATCGACGTTAGATCTAACACTCAGAATAAATAACTTGTTGTGGCTGCATTCGAACGAATGCCACGCCACATGACAAGCACTATTTTATGCATCACCATATCACTGCTACCGCGCACATGATCACCGGCCAAAAGTTAACTTCACAACGGACCAGTAAACAATACCCAGAAACCAAAAAGACTACCCATTCCATCTCAGATGTGTTACAGTCATCATCATCAACCCCACTGTGAATATACCACCAACAATCACCCAAGCCAACAAATAACTAAAGAACAGGAAGACACATTTACAACCACCTTTTATCACGTCTCAAATGAGCATACGCTCAACATCATGGACCCGAAAGCAAGCCTCAGATGAACAACAGTTCAACATCATCGACCACTTACAAACAATAATCAACAATTGTAACAATATCCCAACATCGTAAATAAATGAGTAGCAATCAGGGACAAATTAGGGTCTGACCTCATCTAAATCAGAAAAAAAACCCCAAAAAAATTCATCTCAGATGAATAGGTACTCATCATCATCAAGCAACCCACATAAGAAAATCAACATAACCTGAAAACCATTTAATTGAAATGAAACCTAAAAACATTTGTCAACAAAAGCAAAGAGCTCAGATCTATCATCAACAACACGTGTTCATTAAAACCTACAACCCTTAATCACATGGAGATCAAAGGAATAACAGCTAAATAGGTAAAAATGGGAGAAATATCGGCTTTGTCGCTGCAACATAAGAATGTCGGTGTCGGAACCACACGACTACGTCTTAGATGGGGAACATTATCCCCCCGTCATCAACAACGTTACAACCAAAGTAGAAGCCGCCTAGCGCAAAGGTCAGAGTCGGCGTACAACACCAACATCTTAAACCCTCAATATAGAGAGAATGCGTAGGGTACATATCCAGACCAGCAAGTGAGCCACCGCACACAGCGGTGTACGCATTGGTGAGCGGCTACACCACCGGATCCAGGAGCAGACAACAACGTGGGAGATGGCCGTGGCACTACCTGCCTAGAACCCCACAGCCTTAGCCATCGGCATGCAATAACGGAGACGACAGAGGAAGAGACACATGAAACGACGACCTCACAGGGTTAGAGAACGGTCACCGACCGCAAAGGGGTAAACATGGAAGAAACCTCCACCGCCTCACATCTGTTAACCTTTTAAAGCACAAAGCACAGTAACCGAGGCA
>JABSNV010001315.1:0-17500 GCA_024085815.1 Flaveria linearis | reverse complement strand
AAGTCATATTTTAATTATTAGTGTTAGAATAAGAATAGATAATTGTTAGAAATTTAGTTTGATTAATTTAAATCTCTGATCATCTTCATTAAAAATCTAATGCCTTTATCCATTTGATCGATGAAGAATGCGCATCTATGTGTGTTAATGTGTATGAATGTGTGTTTGGATGTTTGTCTTATTATTAATTATGATATATGTTTCTAATATTTTAGATTCGAGCTGTAGAAAATCAAAATCAAGATTATGAGGCTTGATTTGAAGCTCGTTTTGAATCTGAGAGGAAAGCAATGGATGCTCAACGTGAAGCTGATCGCAAAAGCATGGAGGAGAATATGCAAGCGATGCAAAGAAAGTTAGAATAATTCATCAATAATGGATGTTCCCGTAGTAATTAGTACTAATTTCTATGTTGGTTTTGTTACTAAAATTTTGGTTGTAATGAATAGTATTTTTTATTAGGTTTATCATATATATGGTTTATATTATGTTGGTTTTGCATGATAAGCTACTAAAACTTTGGTTCTAATGAATATTATTTGTTATTAGGTTTATCTTATGTATGGTTTCATTGCATTTATAGTTTTCCATGTATGGGTTTATAGATTGTTTTTTGCAGCTTTTAGGGCAAAAGAAGCAATGTTGTTTCTGCTAATCAAAACATGTCACAAATCCTTAGCAAATTTGTCGCAAACAATAAGTTCTAAATTAAAATATATGTTAGGTGGCGTTGTAAATGCGTTACAACTGATTTCGAGATGTGTTGCTAAGAGTGTGTTGGAAATGCGTCGAAAGTAAAATTTTTTTAAATCTTATTTAAATTTATAATAATAATTACAATATACAAATAAACAAAATAAATAAATGCTACATTTAAGTAATTGAGGTTGTGTTGCAAATGAGCAGTAAATTACCAACACTTCTTTCTCTCAGAAATGTGTCGCTAATTGCATCGCAAATGATTTCCGATGATACTTTTTCCTACATTGATTTTGTGTCGCAAATGAGCCGTAAATGTATGTTTCCTACACATCTGCTATGCATATTTGCATAGCAAACCACCTCTTTTCTAGTAGTGTATTGTTGACAGTTCAAGATATCAAATGTTTGACGGTTACAATCACATAACAAAATAAATATCATAATAAACGAGATTAAAAAAAGTAAGTGACAAACACTCCGAAAGTGTTATAACAGTCTAAACCACTAAAATGTTGAAAGTCGATTGCTGGTTTTATTCAATATTAGCTCATATATAAATTTGTTAAACATAAGGGACGTTTGGTTTGCGAAATTTGTTGGAATTAGAATTGGAATTGGAATTTGAATTGTAATTTAAAAGAATTGCATTTGGAATTAATTTTTCCAAATGATTTGGAATTCAAACAAATTTGAATCTATAAATGGAATTTAAATTTCAAATGCATTTCCAGTGACAATACATTATAAATAAATTGGAATTTATCACCGTTGCAAACCGCCACCACCTCAATGACCACCAATCATCGTCGCTACATACCACCGACCGCCGCCGCGTCACCGTCGACAATCGACCGCGATCACCAACCGCGCCCGTTGCCGAAAACCGACCGCCGCCGCCGATCGACCGCCACCAACTGATAACGCCCGTCATCGAGACACGGTTCAGCAACGACGGTCGGTGACAATCGACGATTAGGGGTGGCGGTGGTCGGCGTTGGTGGCGGTCGGTGGGCGGCGGTGACGTTAATTGGTCGGCGGTGTCGGGGTCGGGTGGTCGGGGTCGGGGTGGTCGGGTCGGGGTGGTCGGGGTCGGCAGGGTAGGGGTCGGCGGCGGTGACGGACGGCGGCGGCGGTCGGCGGACGACGACCGTGGTCAGTGATCGGGGGCGGGCAGCGACGTCGGCGATCGGGGCGTCACATTCGGTTGGCGGTGGGCGGGGTGGTAGGCGGCGGTCGGCGGTTGGGGGCGGCGGGGGGTTAGGTTGGCGGGGGGGGGGGGTCGGCGGTCGACGGTCAGGTCGTCGGTAGTGTCGGTCGGGCGGTGAGCGGGGTGGTAGATGGCGGTTAGTGGTGGAGACAAGAGTCGGTGGAATTAAAATCCTCAATATTGAAAGGATTTTGAAATCCTTTATTTGAAGGAATTTGAGGGAATTAATTCCAATTCCAATTCCTTTTTGAACCAAACACGTGAAGAATGGAATTCAAATTCCAATCCAACGAATTCCTACCAACCAAACACAATGACCAATGGAATTCAGATTCTAATTTCATTGAATTCCATTGAATTCCTGCATAACAAACGCCCCCTAAGTATTTAACAAGATGCTGACTTATTTTGCAATCTTAACTATTATGTGGGTTATTATTGATTGTTTTTTGGGGCATTTGGATTGATGTAACGTTTTCTAACGTTTTTTTTTCTTTTGTTATTGGCAGTTGGTTGAAATGCTGGACAGACCATTACATAATCACCCACCAACGTGTGACATGAAACTTTAATTGTGTTATGTTACTTTATACAAGAAGTATCAGGTCGGGCCCTAGAAAATAGAGTTGAGAATGGAGCTAATATAAGTATATTTTGTTAACACAGGTAAATTTTGCTATAAACTGTTGAGTTGGCAATATGAACATGTTGGTTTCGTTTGATAACGAGTTAAAACGAGTAAACTTGTAAAGGTAAAACAATAACATTTTTTATTTAAAAATAACTAGCTTGTCAAAAAGAATTAAAAAATTAGAATGGTAATCTGATTTTTTAAATTTAAATGATTCAGGAGGTTTTACGCTTAAAAAATACATCTTAGGTTTACCCGTTCTTTTCAAGTTCTTTTTCCTTCTCAGTTATAAACATCTAATCCATTACAGGTAGAACATAAACTGAATTAACTTAGCGGGGTGAAATTACCACCTTTTATTCCATTAAACGCCTTACGCCCAAGGGCGGACCCATGACCTCTTGAGCAGGAAATGACCTCTACTCAAATTTAACACGTTATGGTAAGGAAAAAAAATCATTTTATGAGACCCTATTTTAATTTAAAAAGGAAAAAATGCATCTTTGATTTGGTTCAAATTTCATGCCCAAATTTTATTGCTCATGTTATCTCAGGAAGTTTAATACAAAAAACGCTAAGGTTATGGGGGGTTTTATGGACTCACTATCCTGGTGAGCATCCTCATCTTTACATATGTATCACCACCCTTAAAAGAAAGAGTACCAAAAGAATGAACGAACAAAATAGACTTCAATACCCTCCTAATATTCATCGACGAATTAAGTGGCCAAATCGACCTCGAGCCTGTTTCTTCATGATGCAGAGGCGCTGTGTGTGATGGTCAAACTGGTGCCGCCTCCATTCCACCAGGAACACCGCCTTCGTTACCCATCAAAGATTCCTCCATATATCACCAACAAGATGAAGAAGTGTTGTAAAACATGATTCCAGTGTAGAAAAAAGTGTGAAAAAGTCGAAGGTAAAAACCCATCGGTAAGTATTACGATAGTAGTATATAATAATTTGTTTTCTGCATGTTAATTCCTACATATAAAAAGTTGATCTTGTGATTTGTAGTTGTCCATTATAATCATAGACAACCTACTGTTGATATCACGGTACTATAAATATGTTAGCTCATTTAATACAGGGTGATTTTAGCTCATTTACTTATAACTAGGGGATCACCAACTTTCCTCTGCTCTCTCTCTCTCTAAACGTTCAAATCACAGACCACATCACCCACCGCGACCTCCGCCGACCGGCGACCTCACCGCTAGCCCCCCGCCGACCACTGTCGCCTTCAACGACCACTGTCGCCCTTCACCGGCGACCTACCCCCGGACCACGTCTCCTTTCTCCTCTCTCCTCTCTTTCTCTCTCTCTCTCTCACCAACAGCATCACCAACGTCCAAATCACCGACCACACCACCCACCGGCGACCTCCGCCGACCGCGACCTCACCGCTAGCCCCCGCCGACCACTGTCGCCTTCAAACGGCGACCTACCCCCGCCGACCATGTTGCCTTCACCGGCGACCTACCCCCCGCCGACCACTGTCGCCTTCAAACGACCACTGTCGCCTTGACCGACCACTGTCGCCTTCACATAGTCACGCACCCCACCCCACTGCCGCCCTCACCACTGTCGCCCTCACCGCTAGCCACCACCGCCCGCGCTTCCCCTGCTCTCTATCTCACCGCTAGCCACCAGCACCGCACCACCACCGCAGCCACCTCACCGCCTCACCAACGCGTGGTGACTCTCGGATCTGTCTGGGGTTTTACGAGAAACCCTAAAATTGAAGGACTCTTGATCTGACCCGCGTGTGTGAAGGTGGATTCAACTTGGTAACCCTAGAAGGTTACGGGTTGTATCTTGTTACTGATTCTAAAATAACTTTGTAACCCTAGAAGGTTATGAGTTGTTGTTCCTCTTGGTTTTCTGTGAGTCTTGTAACCCTTGAAAGTACGGACTTCACTTGCTCGGCAAACCCTAACTTGGGAACCCCTCACTGTGAGATCTTTCCACCCTTATATTTCCTGTTTAGTGCTAAAATAACCTTGTAGTCTGCTCTAATTATATATATTATTATATATAATATTATATATATATATATATATATAGTTCTTTCGCCTAGATTGTTTGGCTGGGTTAGGAGTACCAGCATTTGGTTTAAGTAAGGAGAGCCATCCCCTATTTTGTGCCTGTTATAGCGTCTTGTGACTTGATATATTTCTGCTGTTGGTTTTGATTGTGTGTTACGTGTTTTGTTGATCTTGCGTGAGTGACTGCTTTTGTTTATGCTTTATAGTGTGGCAACCTCTTTTTAAGGCGTTTCTTGTCACGCTGAGTGAGTGAGGTAGAATAGGTAACAGGAGACATTATGCTGCCCCTAGATCATGTTCGGTGACGAGAGATGCAACTACAGGGAAAAAGGGTTATAGATTACGACTGGCATCGGGAATGTAGGAACCTTATGGTAAGTTATTAGAGCTAATAGATGTGTTAAGGAGACGTAGGGTTCAGATAGCGTGCCTCCAGGAGACTAGAGGGGGGTGGGTGGGGTGGGAGGGCAAGGAGTGTAATGGGTATAAACTATGGTATTCAGGGTCAGATGAACAAAAATGGAGTAGGTTTCTAGTTGCCAAAGAACTTCAGGATAATGTAGTGGAGGTTAGAAGATACGACGATAGACTTATGTTGTTAAGGATAATAATAGGGGACGAAGTAGTGGCGTAGTGTAGTAGTGCGTATGCACACAAGTTGGATTAGGGGAATCAGAAAGAAAGAAGTTCTGGGAGAGTTTAGATCACGTTATGAGAGACATACCGTGACAAGAAAAAATATGCATAGGAGGAGATTTTAATGGGCATATCGATAAGGACAATGATCATTTCCCGTTGGTGCATGGAGGCTTTGGGTATGGTTGAGGAATGATGTCGGTAGGGAGCTTCTTGACTTTGCATTAGCGCAAGAACTAAGCATCATAAATTCATTTTTCAAGAAAAGAGACTCGCATCTAATCACGTTAGCAGCGGCGGGAGACACACACAGATAGATTATTGTTGTTGAGGAGGGAAGATCGTAGCTCGTGGAAGGACTGCAAGACCATACCGGGATAGACAGTAATCACTCAACATCACATGATTGGTGGCAGATCTATGACTGAAGAGAGCAATGGTCCAACCAACTAAGAGAAGTAGACGACGATCAGATGGGACAACTCAAAGACGAAAAGATTAACATCTTTAGAGATAAAATCATACCAATGAACCTGAGTGGGCCACAGGAAGACGCCAACCAAAAGTGGGAGGCTATGGCAATTAGAGTCATTCAAGCAGCTAAAGAAACGCTTGGGACTACAACAAATAGGACATTCGGTCATAAGGAATCCTGGTGGTGGAACGAAAATGTACAGGAGAAGATAAGAATTAAACAACAAAGTTTTAGAGAGCTTTTACACTGTAATAATGAAGAAGAACGAGCTGAGCTAAAAGATAAATACAAAGAGGCTAAACGAGAGGCGAAAAAGTCTGTGCCAGAGGAAAAGAACACAGCATGCAAGAGGATGTATAAGCAATTAAAGACGAAAGAGGGTGAATATGACATGTTGAAGATTGCCTACGCAAGGGAACGTAGAAGACAGGACCTGAGAATGGTGAAGTCTATAAAGGCGCGGATGGTAAGGTATTGGTGAGGGAAAAGACATCAAAGGGAGATGGAAAACTTACTTCGATAACCTTTTCAACATAAGGACCGTAATCAACAAACGGAGACCGATGAAAAAAATCAAACGACGCAACAAACAGGTGTTATTATAGAAGCATCACAGTCGATGAAGTTAAGAGAGCTTTGACGAAAATGGGAAGGGCTAAGGCGGTGGGGCCAGACAACATTCCGATTGAAGTGTGGAAGTGCCTTGGCGATGAGGGCCTACAATGGCTAACTGACTATATTCAACACTATCTTTAAGTCAGGAAAGATGCCAGAGCAGTGGAGAAGCAGTGTCATAGTCCCCATATATAAGAAAAAAGGAGATGTCCAATGTTGCGCAAATTACAGGGGAATAAAGCTATTGAGTCACACGATGAAACTATGGGAAAGAATTGTTGACACGAGAATTAGACGAGAAACTCAGATAGCGGTAAACCAATTGGATTTAAGCCAGGACGCTCTACAACAGAAGCTATACACGTCATAAGGAGGTTAATGGAGAAATATAAAGAAAAGAAAAGAGACCTACATATGGTATTCATGACCTAGAAAAAGCTTATGGCGGTGCCGCAAGAGAAATCATCGGGAAAGTCTACGACTTAAAAGGGTACCAGAGAGGTATATCAAAATAATACAGGATATGTATGACGGGGCAAAAAAATGTGTACGAGCACCTGTCGGAGACACAGACTTCTTCCCGGTGGAAGTGGGACTCCACCAAGGATCGCATTGAGCCCATTCCTCTTCACAGTGTGTTGGACGAAATGACAAAGTCTATACAAGAGCCAGTCCCATGGTGTATGTTGTTTGCGGATAATATTGTCTTAATATCAGAATCTAAGACGGTGCTGAACGAGAGATTAGAACAGTGGGAGAGCAGCACTAAAAAACAGGGGCTTAAGGATAAGTCGCTCTAAGACAGAATACATGCATTGTAACTTTAGTGGTGAGGCCAAAGAGGACACCCAAATAAGTATACAGGGCATGGCGGTCCCTGGACGGGTAGGTTCAAATACCTTGGCTCGTATATACAGGAAGACGGAGAGATACACAGCGATGTAGCCCACCGTGTGCAAGCAGGATGGTGCAAGTGGAGAGCAGCATCAGGGATTCTGTGTGATAAGAGGTTCCCACCGAAACTAAAGGGAAAACTATACAGAATGGCAGTAGTCCAGCTATGCTATACGGCATAGACTGTTGGGCCATAAAGAAATCGCAAGAGAAACAGAGAGATCACAGAAATGCGAATGCTGAGGGGATGTGTGGACACACAAGATTGGATAGATCAGAAACGACGTCTTTCGCAAGAGGCTAGAGGTGCATGTATCACAGATAAAATACGAGAGGGAAGACTAAGATGGTTTGGGCACGTGAAGAGGAGACGCAGCACCTGTTAGAGCAGTAGAGAACATCACGTAGAGGGTAGGAGAGAGTAGAGGTAGACCTAGGTTGACTTGGGATGAGAGAGTATTAGCGAGATATGATAGACTTGCACCTCTCTGAGCACATGATCGAGGATAGGAGTGGAAGGCGTCGAATAAAAATTAAGGACTTTTAGTGGGATTTGTGGGGTGGGACGGGTTACGGTGACATGTGGCGGGACCTTCCGCGTCAGGTGTAGCTTTTCGTCCATCTACCTTTTTGGGTGTTACACGTCGCTTTTTATGATGTGCGCCATATCTAATTCTGTAGTGTTATTTACCTATGTGTGTTATGATATGCATGATATGATATGATATGTATTATGATTGTTATGGGTACTGCCGTTGTTAACGAGTCGGGGGTCTTTCGGAAGTGGTCTCTCTATCTCTCAGGATAGAGGAAAGACTTGCCACCACATACCCCTCCCAGACCCTGCTTTTCAGCGGGATACACTGGGTATGTTGTTTGTTTGTTTGTTTACTTATAACTAGGGTTATACCTTGACACGCGTTGCATGTTGAGATTAACAGTTAAATCGAATAACATCATATCGCTAACTGTCTGTCCAAGACAACATGCGGCTCAGAACTAATGGTCGGTTGAGGTTGCAGACCGGAAATGGTTGCCAAGCCAGGGTAACCGACACCAGTTTTTATGTATCATCACAACAGCAAGACAACCAAAATGATTATCAAATCACATTTAAAACAGGCTCAAATAAGCAAATAGTCATCACAGGCATAACATTCGCTTAATCGGATATACATGCATCGCAGAGCAGCACCAATGCGAAACGATGTTGTAAATCATATCATTCCCTTCATGAACTAACATATAGGTTAGTATTTCCCATTTCAGATGAGCTAAGGTCCGCCATCATCGACAAAAAACATTTTCCCAGCAACAGTAGCAAGGCAACATCATAGTGGTGGTAAATATCACCAAACAAAGGAAAAATCAAAACGTATCGGAGTTTAGGTCCGCCTTTTAACAAAGTCTCAGATGAAGCATGGCTCATCATCATGGACACAACAATTTACAACATGCACAAACATAACATCAGCATACATAGACTCAGTCTCAAATGAGAAAAGTGCCCATCATCATCGACACAGTGAATCAAAGAAGCATAAGGGAATATTTAAAAACCTTAAAAGGGCATTATAGAGATAAAGAAATAGATAAGCAACAAAGGTGGTCGAACCGCCAGTATCATCACCTTGAATAGGTAGTAAACGGTCTTCGGCCCCACCTCAACCAGAAAAGGGCGCAGAACGGCAATCGTCTCGCCATGGAGTAGTTCAATCTACAATTCATTTATCTAATGAAAAAATAAATAGGGAAGACCCTAAAAGGAAAGAAACAAACCACTTGTACATCACGCTTTACAACATGTACATGCGTCGCAAGATGTGAGGATCTACTCACAATCAAACACACCATTCCTTCACTGTAATTACTCAAGATGTGAGGATCTACTCACAATTTCCATCATATCTCTTCAACATTAAAATCATAATGACATCATAAACAACAATAAATAAGTATTTAGGTTAAATAACCCAAGAGTTTCAAGAGAATAAAGAAGAAGAAAGAAACCACTTGTACATCACACTTTACAGCATGTGCATGCATCGCAAAGGAGTACAGGATACAAAAAGAGTAGTAAATCACATTGTTCATCAAACTTCTTTTTTAACAGATAGGTAAATGTGTTAGGTTAGGTTATTTTTGTCTTAAAGAGAAAATAAGAAAAATGATGAGAAGGAAACAAGTTGTCGATAAATCTTAGTCAATTGGTTTGAAATGAGGCACCCTCTGGTTTTTCATTGTCGAGGTCATTGGTTAAAGTTTCTCTTCATGTAATATGATCCAGGTGGGTCAGAGGTTTTATAACACTGGACTTTGATAGTAGGTTTCTCTTGGAATACTGTGTGGGCCGAGTCTAGGAGTGCTATCTATGTTTGTAAGGCGTGGGTGACATTTCATCAAAGGGTTTAACTGGGTGACCGGGTTTATAGAATTCATTGACCATATAAAATAAGAAGGAAACAAGTCAAAAGAATAAGTTGTTAATTGTATTGTGTTAGTAATTAGGACCGTCCAAATAGCTCGCGGCTCGCAGCTCGCTCGGAAATAGCTCGGAAAAAACTCGCTCGAAAGAGCTCGGTTTGAAATTGAGCCGAACCGAGCTGAGTCGGTATGAAACCGAGCTAAGCTCGGTTCGGTTCATACCGAGCCGAGCCGGCCTGGTTTGGCTTGCTATTTAGCTTGGCTCGATTTGGCTCGGATTATTTTAGTTGTTATATATTTTTATGTATAATATATAACATTTTAATAGTATATATTATTTTACGTAAATATAACATTTTTAATAGTATACATTATATATAAAATATTATATATATGCCTAAACTTTTATACAATTCAAAATATTTGAAACATTGAATTTCAATTTTCAATATCAACTTTCTTAGACCCCATAACCACAACTCCATTCCCAAATCCTAATTTCTCATTTCCCCCCATACCATTAGACAAAGAAAAATTAAAACCCATAAAAACCCTATCCTTCAAACTTACGGCCAAACCCACCGCCACGCCAGTCCGCCTCCGCTACACAAGTCAACCACCACCTCAGCAGTCGATCACCAGCTCTACCGTCGAACGCCATCGCCATTCCCACGTAAAACTCCGTCGAACACCATTGCCACGACATATGAGGGTATGATCGAACCCTTTGTATGTATTTCGGTATATTAAGGTTTTTATTACAACAATGCTTGTTATTTGGATGATGCTAATAATAATTTTTATTAGTATGTTCCTGTTAGGGTTTTATTTTGTTTTATTTCTTATTAAATGTTATCCTTGATTTAGTTAAGTGATAATTTTTATAATGATGTCTTTTTTTCTTATGTTTGTTACTTAGATTCTTATACTAATCTGACTGTTTTAATATGTTATAGAATGTCTTCTTTGAAAGAATCACTTGGTGGAATTGGGACATCAAAGGTTGGTCCAAGTGACAAAGAGAGTATTGATGTGGCTGATGAATTAAGAGATATAACAGATGGACATGGTTTAAATAATGCAAATAAAGATGTTTCAAAAAGAAAGAATTCATCAGAAGTTTGGTATCATTTTGTAGGTGCTGAAGGAGAGCACAAAGGGCAAAAGGTGATAAAACAACAATGCATTCATTGTAAGAAACAATATGTACACGCTCCCGGAGGACCCACGACAACTCTTAAGCGACATTTGGACATTATATGTCCATATATGAATTGCAAAGGTCAAGAGGTAAGAAAAGGAGTTTTACTTTTGGAGCATATGGTAATGAAAATGAAACGGGTCTTAACATGAATAATGGACTTTTGAGAGATTGTATCCATCAAATAAGCTTCGAAGTCGGGTTGAAGACGTGGTTGGTACGTTCAAGTTTCTTTTTCAAAATATTCTAATGCATTATGGAGGCTTGCGCTTCCATAACTAGCTCGAACCCATCATCCCTTGACCATCGTGCTAGGCCCGAAGATGTTTTTTGCTTATCTTGAAGCTAGACCCATTGAAGAAGCATAAAAAAATAAACTTGAGGTGTATTTAGATGAAGCTACTCATGTAGGTTTAAAAAACAAAGAGTTTGATGTGTTGAGTTGGTGGCATCAAAATTCTACCAAGTTTCCTATTTTAAGCAATGTTTGGACCGTGAACGTACGGAGCACTAACTGATTCAACATGTAACCGAATCAAATAGCGCGGAATTTTATTTGATTGGCGATCCAATCAGGGAAACCGTTAATCCGATCAAACCTAACGATTAGAATACATTAAGAATATAGTAGGAATGATCAGAAACGATCTATGAACTTGGAAGGGACGATCTGGACGAACTTGGACGGCTAGGGTTGTGAATTCTCGAAGTGTTTTTTTTTCCACGAATTAAGTGGTATTATAGGTTAAAGCTTTCATTCGTACGACTGAGCCATGCGTATTGAATCATGAGACTTAGTTAAACACATTCCTGAACCTTTAACAATTCAGAACTATGTCTAACAACTATATACCTATATAACATGTTCGTATAAGCGTGTAACATACAATGATATAAATATATAAAACATTAAGCAACCAATACATAATCAATCAAAGAATTTTCATTACATTGATCAAACATTACATATGTGTAACAAAATGAAAGTCAATTACATTTAAGCTCGCTAGAACTAGAACTAGGGACATGTGTACCAACAAACTCCCCCTTGGACCTGGTTCTCTCTAATCTTTGGCTTCCTTCTTAAACTCTTTGAATCTCTTTGCTCGTTCCTCTTTCGAAACCCCAGCGTGGATATTAAGCACGAAGCATAGACGTATGACATGCTGAAACTGTAGTGCTTGCACTATATCCTAGGTATCAAAAAATAGTGGCCACTTGTACAGAGTATAGACATCTGAAGCTGATAACTTGATAAGCCACATTGGGTTGAACACCCTTATTGTGTCCACCGTTCCTTCCCTGTCCAAAACAATGACGACCTCTCCAGAGCGCCAGTCATAATACCACCACTTAAAATGTGGGGTAAAGTCATGTGGCATCTCCCTCAAAGGAATTCTGGATATCGTGCACGGAGGGCGCCATTTCAGGACTATCTTTGGTTGACCGGTGATGGGACTCACCTCAGACCTTCGGAGGTACCTCGTAGCCTGTTGAGGTTTGAAGTTTACCCATCTCGTCCTGTATTCCCTTTTCAATGCAGACTCAAACAAGCCTGACATTTTCTTCGGGTCAGCGTAGAGCAGCTTCAGACGTACCAGCTGGTTGAGCTCGAACCCGAGGAGAGTCTTCAGATCATGAGGGAATCTGAAGTACTCGATTCCCCTCTCCCGCTTTACTACATACACTCTAAGATCCTTAAAATGAGCCCATGCAATAATCTTCCCTGACACCTTCATATTCTTCTTAACTTTGTAGAGCTTGGTGTAGGTACTTGGCTTAGCTGTAGCGCGCTGGGCTCGGATCTCAGCAAAGCAAGCAGCCCATTCAGCCTTTCTGATATCGACATCAGCGTCTGAGGCTTGGGCTTGGCTAGTTGATGCTTCTGCTTCTTTTTCTTTATCACTCAGCTTCTCCAAAATATCACTACTGAGAGTGTTAACCAGATCAGGAAACACATTTCCCTCTCGATCAGCGTATTCAGGGTAGTGCTGATCGGTGTTGTCTTCAATCTCTATCTCCTCAACATCATTAAGCTCTTCATCACTATCATCATCAAACGTTAGAACATCGTTCACGATCTCATGTGGATTAAGCCGAAACATCTCAGCAAGTTGCTCGTCAGTTAGGTCATGAATTATTTCTCCTTCTTCAGTAGTATAACTCACAGCCATTCTGACGATCTCCTGCAGATCAAGAATTATTATGAGTTGAGACTTGATCTGTTGGGGGGAAGAAACCTCATGCTTATCTTGCTAAAATGCTGGATCTGCTTGATTTAGACATGTAGCATAACAATCATTAGTAAGTAATCAAGATAATTAAACATTAATAATAAATATTTACATTAAATACATAAACATCAAAAGATGATTCAAGTACAAAAGTTGAATAATAAAACATCTAATCTGTACTTTTGCCTTGAATCTGCTCGTGGGCTTCAGCTGTAGGTGATGATGGAGGGGCTGATGTAGATCCATGGTCTTGTCTTCGTTTTGTTCGTTGTTCCTGACCCGGATCCGCAGCATTTGTAGCTGAATCTTCATCATCATCGTCATCATCATCATTGTGCCCCTCCTTTGCTTACTTGTTTGGACCGTGAACGTACGGAGTACTAACTGATTCAACGTGTAATCGAATCAAATAGCGCGGAATTCTATTTGATTGGTGATCCAATCAGGGAAACCATTAATCCAATCAAACCTAACGATTAGAATACGTTAAGAATAGAGTAGAAATGATAAAAAACGATCTATGAACTTGGAAGGGACGATCTGGACGAACTTGGATGGCTAGGGTTGTGAATTCTCGAAGTGTTTTTTTCCACGAATTAAGTGTTATTTATAGGTTACAGGTTTCATTCGTACGACTGAGCCATGCGTATGGCTCAGTCGTGCGATTGAGTCGTGCGATTACATCATACGTACGACTGAGTCAGTCTTATGACTCAATCGTGCGTATGACTCAATCACCTAGTTCAGTCGTGCGATTGGACCATTCGCATGGTCCAGTCGTATGACTGAATCATGAGACTTAGTTAAACACATTCCTGAACCTTTAACAATTCAGAACTATGTCTAACAACTGTATACCTATATAACATGTTCGTATAAGCATGTAACATACAATGATATAAATATATAAAACATTAAGCAACCAATACACAATCAATCAAAGAATTTTCATTACATTGAACAAACATTACATATGTGTACAAAATTAAAGTCAATTACATTTAAGCTCGCTAGAACTAGAACTATGGACATTGTACCAACAAGCAAAATGGCCCGTGACGTATTTTGCATACCAATCACAACTGTTGCTTTAGAATTAGCCTTTAGTGCAGGAGGGCGTATATTGGATGACTATCGAAGCTCACTTTCAAAAGATATGGTAGAGTTGCTTGTTTGTGGTAGTGATTGAATTAAAGAAGTTTCAAGTACAACCATAAAAACATTACAAGTCAGTTTATATTTATATTATATTTGTCTTATTCTACTTTTAGAAACATTATACTAATTTTTGTATTCTTTTTTTTGCTTAGCAATCTGCAAAGGAGGAGGAAAATTTGAAATTAAGATCCCGATAAATGATTTTACAACCGAATAAAAAGGTATTTACTCTGTTGAAAGCTGTCCAATTAATATGCTTTATATGCGTTTATTTTATTCTATCAATTGCCTAATAATATGATGTATAAGTGAGTGTCATAAACAAGGTTCAAAGTGCAATATTATGTGTAAAAAGAAGTTGTACAACATTACAAAACAAAATGGATCTACTTATTTTTAGAGTTTTGCTGAGATGTTTAGGACTTAAATACATAAACAAATTTTACAACTTGTTATTTTAACTACTAACTTCTATGATTAATTTGCATTAGGTAAAATTGAAGAGTAGGTGGGTGACTCTATGTCAGGATCAAAGCTTACGTGTGACGGTCTAAGACGAAGTTCAAAGTTTAAATTAAATCTTTTGTAACCCAATCAAACTTATCATTGGAATTGATCT
Source organism: Flaveria linearis (assembly GCA_024085815.1). Lineage (NCBI taxonomy): Eukaryota > Viridiplantae > Streptophyta > Magnoliopsida > Asterales > Asteraceae > Flaveria > Flaveria linearis. Next base: position 2,656 of record JABSNV010001315.1, on the reverse strand, counting down.
TTTATAAACTAGATGTACTGAAACCCAAGAGAAGTAGGTGTGTTAAATATTTGAATTATCGTACCACTTAGATGTTAAATGAGTTTAGTTACTTTTGTTAAATGGGTTTGAATTATATGTTGGCATTAAATTTACTTTTTAAATTCAAGCCTAACCAAACTGAGCCAACTTGCTTTAAAACCAAGCCGAGCTTGAGTTCAAGTAATTAGCTCGGTTTCAAATCCGAGCCGAGCCGAGCTAGCTTTGTTTAGAAACAAGCCGAGTTCGAGTTTGCCCTGGCTCGGCTCGGTTCGGCTTGTGAACAGCCCTATTAGTAATGTATTAATCCTTTAAAAGAATATTTGGAATGCTTATTACGCTTATTAAGTTCTGGTATAAGAATGACTTGTTTTAAGGTGGTTAATTTATCTTATCAATTAAGAGTATAACAGGGTTTTTTTTGAGTAATTTATGTTATATGAAAAAGAAAGCGGATAAAGAGAGATGTTTTTAAAACTTTCAATTGTTAGAATCAGTGTTGTAAAACTTGGCCTAGGCGGCCGAGTACTCGGCGAGTACTCGAAACTTGGAGGTGTATTGAGATGCTTTTTTAAACTCGGTCAACCTTACTCGAAATCGGTCCAAATCGGCCCTACTCGGACCTACTCGGTCCAACTTGGACTACTCGGTCCAACTCGGACTTTTGCTGTTTTTCACCGATTTTCACTATTTTCACTCATTTTTGTTGTATTTTTGTTTTTCTAATAATTTACTTTGAAAGATGAGTATTAGATGATTATTATGTGTATACATATTAAAATAAATATCATATTTTAAAATACTATAGTATGTGAACATATGTTTTGATATATATTGATTTGTAAACTTATATTTTGACATATATATAATTTCTTAAAAATTAATTTCTTTATAATTTACCATGTACGAGTACTCCCCGAGTACTCCCTGCCTAGGCCGAGTACGGGCATGTAAGGCCCCGATCCCGGGCACCTCACAGTTGGTCATTCATCGCACATAAACCATACATTTATTTAAAACATCACAACAGAAATTAACTAAAACTATTTCATATATTAATGAACGCTTTTGCAAATAATACAATGTAGTTAGCTGTTACAAATATCATAATTTGCATTATATCATAAAAACATTATTGTTATACAAATGGATGCCATCCCAAAAATTCCAATTAGCTACCCCATGCCATCCTCAGCAACAATCACCTGCCAACTGAAAACACATAAAAGTCTTCGTTGCTGACTGAGTTCTAGTTTATAAATAAAATTCATTCATCATTTACGTCATCGTTATCATTCGTTATCTTTCTTAGATTCCGAGCCAATGCCACTAGCTATACCCAACGTCATGCATAAAGCGGGTATTGGGCCGAAGTCTATAATTAGACTCCCATACATTGTGCCCGGTGGCCTGACCACAGTACAGGGGTAAGCGGCAAAGATCCCATACGTATGGCCAATCACAAGGATTAGACCCCAGTGTGCATCCTTCCAGGGTAGTTAACCCGCACACAGTTGAGCTAACACCCTTCATTGGGTGTGGACCTCCATACATTGCTTGCAAGACTTTTCTTACATTCGTTCATTCATTAATGCATGCATTCATTCTTTCTTTATGCTTCTCATATCATTAATATTAACTTCCGCTTTACGTTACATAATACTTCACGTTCATCTCATACTCATAATACGTAGGTTGCGGAATAATACATAATAAGGAGCATAAGAAAACATATCATACATAATCATAACATCATCATACATCATCAAACATCATGCATCATCCATTCACATACACATACACATACCTAACAAGTCATCACAGAACATGACCGCCCCTTCGTGGGACAGCTGAGGTTTGGGGGCGGGCAGCCCCTGATAGCGGGAGGTCTAGCGGCGGAACCCCTAGTAGTGTCCAAGGGGCAACGCCCCTGCTGGGGTCGTGCTGCCAGGTCAGCGTGAAATCTTTATTTTAACACATTTGTATAGCACATTTCCTAAAGAAAAATCGATCTTCCTGTTAAACCTCTAAAAATATTCTAAGTTTTTAGGCGCATGAGCACTATGCAAGCGCTTGGCCTTCTAGACGCATGGGAACACTTAGACGCATGGGAACACTTAGGCGCATGGGAAGGTTCTGGGAGCATGGACACTATTTGCGCGCATGGGCACTATTTGGGCGTATGGCCCAAACACTTAGTCATTCTGGGCAGTATTCCAGACGCTTGGGTGCTATTCAGGCGCATGGCCCTGACTTAGACGCATGGACATCTAGGCGGTTGGGTACTGTTAAGACGTTGGGTTCTGGGCGGTTTGAGAACACTTAGTAAATTTAACCGTTGGCGCATGGGCCACTGTTTGGACGTTGGACAACTAACTCTTACTAAATTAACATAAATCAGTCCAAATCATCTTTATCATGATCTAAACTTAGTATTAACATTCTAAGCATCATAACGGTACATACACACATATATATCCCAAATTTGCACCCACCCATATACACATTTACACACACATACATACGGGTGAAAACCCATCTTTCATAAAACAGATTCACATGCATTTTCCAGCCCCAAAATTGTTAAAAACATGTTAAAAGGGGGTCCTAGAAACTCACCTTTGTCAAACTTTCGGGT
>JABSNV010000744.1:0-75282 GCA_024085815.1 Flaveria linearis | reverse complement strand
CGGCCGATGGGGTGTGGGTGGGGGTTAGGGTTATTTTGTTTAATTATTTTTCACTAATTACCCCTTTACCTTATATTTAGCATTTTTATAAAAAGTAAGCTTAAACCCCTTTTTAAATGTGTTTTTAACCACCTAACAAATATATAAACTAATAATAACAATAATATATTTTATCTTTATAAAAACACACAATACGAATTAACACATGCGTTTTCCGTTACGCGATAAAATTCATCGCTAACATTTAAATCGCGAAAACACATAACATAACACAATAATCATCTAATCCACTAGATTATATTAATTTAACATTATTAATTATATTAGGTCACCAACGTCAAACGACAACTATGTTTACTTACGACACGTGTATGCAAAAATTAACGGGGCTAACGGAGTTTGGTAACGAAAATTACCGGATGTCACATGAAGATACACAATCAATTATAGATTCCACTTGGACTTTGATTCCACTTAGCATAGAATTAACAACCATCACAAACTCGAGGTGAGCCATTTTTACACATGAAATATGGAAGTAGCCTAAGCTTCAGTCAAGGATATCTAGACATATAACCATTCGGAAAGCTAGAACGATAAACACAAATAGCCACCTAAAGTTATGCCATGAAAAACTAATGATATAATTATGTCGATGTTAAAGATGAATTAGACTCCCGTATAGGTTATCTAATTCCACAAATCTTTAGAAATTTAACACGATAAACACATGATAACCACCTCAACTTGGGAAAAATAGACAAAACTACAATTACTCTTCAACCCATAGACTTCATACCACGATTACAAAACAATTTATAACTAATGACAAGATAGATTATGACATAAACCATGGTTTTATCAAACATAAGTACAAGGATGCACATTTAACCAATTCTACTAAACCTTCAACCTTCATTCACCATTCCTAGTCAAATGTCACAAGATTACATACCAAAGATGCAATTATATGCATAAGTCTTGTAAGAACATGAAGTTTTCTAACATAACATGCTTACAACACCCACGGGGTTGAACATTTCATCAAACTAGAACAAACAAACACAATCATTAAAGAATAATCAAGCTTCATCATAGCATCAACATGAACATCACCAAGAATCATGTACAAGTTTTTAAATCATGCTAAGTTTCATCTTATCCAAGTGATAATAAGAGTTTAGCCCATAAGTTACAAAAGACACCCCAAACTCAAAAATATGAAATAACTCATAGTAGATCTGGAGAAATTCAAACCAATTTTGAGTGAAATGGATGACGATGTTAGATACTTTTGAAAGTGTGAAATCTTCAATCTTGACCTTCAAATCTAAAAACTCTTGAGAAATGCTCAAAAACAAATAGAATTTGAGAGAGGCTAAGGTTTATAAAAATTGTGTTGGAAATGAGGTGTACTGGGGTTATAAACCCATTTTCCGCCCGAATATGGCCTTATCTAAAGTGATATGACCATATTCAGCATCAAAAATGGGTTATTTGGAATTTGACAGCTTATATGGTCATACTCAACTTCAGTACGGTCATATCAGAAGCCTTGTTCCTCTTGAACTTCAAATCTTGAGTTTTCTCATAAAAATCACCAACTTCATCTGAAACCTACAAAATTCAAATAAAACACAAATAAGTGTCTAAATTATGAATTTTATATAAAAAATGACTTAAAATGCAAAGAAATATATATTGTAAACATGTATATTTATTATCATATCAGTTTGTTTCGAATCAAAATTTTTAATTTTATATTGAGTATAACAAAAATAAATTTAAAAACAAAAGATTAAAAGATGATATTATTGTTTTATTATTTACAGTCCTTATATATGATTTCAATCATATTTATCTTAGAATATCAATTATATAATAAAAAAATTTTATTTTATTTATTAAACTGTGTAATGAACAAGGTCACTAAAGCTAGTACATTAATAAAATTGTATAATATATAACAGTTTAACATTGTTTTTATCTTTTTTTTAGGTTTTTATTTATATTTATAATGAACTAATAATTCATGTGAAATAAATGAGAAAATAATTCAACAATAAACAGACCCAAATTAATTGAATGATTAAATTATTGTTTGATCTATATATTATTCTACTTCAAATTTTTAAACAGAGGTTCACGAAACAAATGACTACAACACGTAAAGGAAAAAATTGACGTTGGGCCGCATAGCATTCTTGTGATATGACATTGGTGGGTTTGTGTTGGCTAAACTAAAACCACTTGGACTGAATTTTGTGGTGCAAGTCTGCAAAATATAGCTGATAGGCCCAAGACAAGTAATAAAAAGGAACGGCGTCGGGGTTTCTTAACGGAAGATGGGGCAAACAACAAAGGGGTTAATCTTAATCGAAAACTCTTGAAATCTTTTTTAAATCATATTTACTCAAAATAATCCTTTCTAAAAGCCATCTCATAATATATCCCTACCAGAAAAATGCCTGAATCTACTACAGAGGCGTCTGATCTTGGTATAGAGGTGCCCAACCCTGCTATAGAGATGTACGCTGTACTATAGAGACGCCCGATCGTACTATATAGGTCCGGATTCCTTTACCTTGTGATTATCCTTCTTACAAAGTATTAATGGTGTATCCATGTACAATTTTCAAACCTTAAAATAAGTTATGTGCATGAGGTTTTTTCAACTAGATGAATAATTTTGATTATACATAGTCTTGACAATTCTGAAACCTTGACGTAATCACTTGCTTTGTATCTCGTACTAAATCTTTATATTTACAGATTTTGAGTTGCACCATATCCTTATAATTGGCTGATATTCTTTCTGTACTTGTTATTACCCTTGTTTTTTGTGTTTTGTTTTTGTTTTCAATCTGATTGGCTTTGTTTTTGTTGCTTCCATCTGAACATCTTTAGTTTGTGTTGATGGCCGCTGTGCGATTTTTAGATGGGCTAATGATCTTGTTGGATACCTACCGCATACTATAATGCTTGTTGATGTTCATCTATTTCACTTGAAAACGTATACTTTTGAAATCAAATACCTAACTGTTTTTGTAATCAGAATCTTGTATTAATAAACCTGTGTGTTTAAGTTGCACAATTCATTTACTGATTTAACCTTAACTCATTATATGCAAACAACTCATAAATTAGATAGTCAAATTTCTATAAAAATATACTTAAAATCATTTTTGGAGGTAAACTAAGACAAATAGTTTATTAATTAAATTGTAGATGAAGAAAGAAAATAATAATAATAATAATAATAATAATAATAATAATAATAATAATATAATAATAATAATAATAATAATAATAATAATAATAATAATAATAATCATAATCATAATAATAATAATAATAATCATAATAACAATAATAATAATAATAAGAATAATAAGAATAATAATAATAGTAATAATCACAATAATAATAGTAGTAGTAATAATATTAATAATAACACTAATAATAGTAATAATAATACTAATAACAACAGCAGCAGCAAGAGTAAACATAATAGTAATAATAATAGTAATAATAATAAAAGAATATAAAGATTGAAATAAAAGATGGATGTGGGAGATTTTTGTAAATGAGATATAATTATAATTACGGGATAAAGACTTTTAGTTATATTAAAAAGATATAGATAAACAATAAATTGTGAATGCTCTAAAAGGGATGTAAGAGCTTTCACAACATGTTTTCTATTTTTATATGAGTGGATATTCTATATTATGGGATGATTATGAGTAGTGGTGAGTAAAAAATGAAGAAAATTTATATGGATTGTACTGTGTTCATCTATTTGTGGAAACAATATACAACTTCATAAATTTTTGATATTTTTAAAAGTGGTTGTGAGTGAATGAGAGAAAATATAATGATAAAAGTATGAAAAAAATATTATTTAATTAAAAATAAGAGGAAAAAGTAATTATGTTTAGTGTAATAATAAGAATGAAATGATTATGGATTGTGAATGCTCTAATAGAAGGGGTTTGGTTGGTGATAAATCATTTTTAACTATTGTTATTTTTTCATTTACGTAAGTTTATATATTAACAAATGTAATTGCATATTGTTAAACACACTAAAAATTGAAAGAAAAATAAAATTCATTAAATTTAAAATAAACAAATACAAGTAAAATAAAAAGGGGGGAATTCTTAATTTGACAAAAAAGTTTAAAATAAATTTTTTTTTGGCTTTCTGTTCTCTCAATATTAATAATACCGTTATATTATATTTTTAGCTTAATTCTCTACAGTTAACTGAATTAAACTGTCAATAAATGTAACATATACCAAAATACAATGAATTAATTATTACTCCCAATGCTCCTCTAACACCGGACCCAACCCAACGCCCACAATCAAGCATATGTGTAATTGTGGTGGGGGTGTGGTCGAGTGATGTGACACCGGAAAAGCTACAAGACATTTTGATAATGCATTGTGTTAATGGTGTTGAAAATATTTTTAGAGATTCTATATACATGAAGTTTAGGTTTATTTTTAATTAAATTAATGCAAATTAAAGATTGTAATCCTACGTACGTACACATGTATGCACACTACAATACAGTTGGTGAAGGTGGTTTCAGGTGCATTTATCATGGAACAATGGAGATGGAGGTGAAGTGTTGTGAAAATACTATATTGAGATGTAAAGCAAGAGTTCATTGCAAATTAAAGGGTTAGTCGCACATCGATGGCTAGATAAAAACCATAGGAGAAGTGTTATTTATTTATATCTTAAAAACCATGATCGGTGGCCTTTGCCGATTGCCACCGGTCAATGATCCCCCTCCACTTTCAATATTAATTCTTGAGTTAATTTCAGTTTTACTTCCTAAGATTTGATAAAAATAACTATTTTTTTTAAAAGATAAAAAAATCAACTTAGCTTCAAAAGTTTATAAATTGTCCCAATTTAGTCCAAAATTTTATCAATGTTTCAACTTAAATCCAAAATAATAAAACTTTTGAACCAAAATTGAAACAACTTATGAAACTTTTTGAGATAAATTGATGTTCTTAATCTTTTAAAGAAAAATGATTACTTTTGTCAAAGTTTAGGGAGCAAAATTAAAATTAACTCTTAATTCTTTGATCCTTTTAACTTTTTAAAATCTTTGTAGAAGTTTCAGTTTGATCTCCTTGAGTCTTTAAATTTTCAGGTTAAGCCATGTATTTTTTTAAAAAAACCTAGTTTCTTATGTTTTTATTTTATGTACAGTCAGTATAAATTCGAGTTCTCAATGTTTTGATATAAATTTTGTTCCGGAAGAAGCCAAAACAAATATCAAACAATCACGTGCTTATTTTTTATCTTTTGAGTAGGTATATGTTTCACATAGATTTTTTTTTGGGAAATAGTTTGGCTAAATATAATAATTTTTAATTGTACGATATAAATTCGAGTTACTCTACAATTTGACACAAATATAGTTTGGAAACGAATTGGATGATTATAGTTTACATATATTTTTTCACGCAGGAGACAGAGCTACCAAATTGTGCTTATTTTTATGTACGTTTGAATTGGTCTATGTTTCGACATAAATTTTGTTTGAAACGAGTGTTGTCAAATATAATACTTTTTTCATTTAACGTTAAAATTCGACTTACTCTATGTTCCACCTCAAACTTAATTCAGAAACAATCAGGACGATGGTATTATATATACTTTATCAGGTCGTATATAGCGAGTAAAAATAGCTAGTGGGCTGTAAATGAACCCCTTAGAAAAATTGTGCTTTGACCCATTTGACTATTTGGTCTTCTTGGCTCATTGGCATTTTAATAATGATTTTAATTTTAAATATTTTTTTCTTGCAAGCTAATTTTTTCCGAACAATAACTGAACTGAAAACTTTTAAAAAATGGGTCAACCTGACACCGAACAAAAAAAGCTTAAAAAACGAATTAAATAAACCAATATAATTGAAACTGATAGGTTTTAGAAGTATCATAACCGAATGTTTTGGTTTCGGTTAGGGGTTAGAACCGAACCGAATCGTATTGTACATACCCCAATTAATTATGGTTTAGTCTGTGGTATAAAGAATCCAACAACAACTTATAATGATATTTTGTTCATAGACATTATTTGTAATGTTATTTAAGTTGGTTAAATAACATCAAATAATATAAGTGTGTGTATAAGTTTATAATTAAAAGGTTAATTAGACAACTTATTATGTAACTAGCTAAATTGAAATGGGTGACAAAAAAATTGGGGGGAAAAAGATTTTCAATCCCCATTTTCGGCCGCCCCTTTATTGGGGTTGTGTCATTTTTCATGTCTTGAAACTACACACTCAAAAACACACACTCAACCTCTCTCTCTCTCTCATACATGCAAGAACCCAAAAGGGGCAAAAGAGTTCCCTCAATCTTTGAAGAAACTCACGGCTAGAATAGGTTCCAGCAGCCCTTTCTTGGTTCGTTTTGGTGCTCAAATCCTAGCAACAAAGGTGCTTGCTTGATACTTGTGGGTATGGAAGCTTGAGGACACCTTTCCTTGGTGTTTTGGTCGTTCAAGAACACACTATCTTCATCAATCTCACGGTTTTGACAGCTCTACAAGGTGGTTTCATATGTGTTGTTTTGGTTGTTATTTCTTCTTGATAGCTAGTTTATTCACATATAAATGATCTTATGTTCTTGGGTTTTTGTTGCTAAGTTATATGCCTTAATTTTCAGTTTACAAAATATAATATTAAGGTTTGTTTCTGCTGCGTTTTTCATGTTTAAATGGTTAAACTACTTTGATAATGAGTCTAACAAACCCAACATTGGCATCTAGAGCCGGATATATGAATAACTAGCTTCAATAGTCCTTGTAAATTTGTTTTATGAGGTTTTAAACAACCTAATAGGGGTTGTTTTGTGATGATATAGTGAATTCCCAATCTTTTAAGGTTATTCTTACATGCTTGTGATTAAACCTTGAAAGAAAGATGTCAAATGGTTGATTATTGTGTTTGGACAAAACCCCTAGATTTTGGGTTTGTGTTGGCTGAAAATTTAGGGTTAAAAGGGGATTTATTTTGGTTCTTGAATGTTGTATATGTGTTTTATATTGGTGCATAACCTAGCTTTGACCTTGTGTTGATTTGGTTTTGGATGAATGTTTGTTTTGGTTGTTTTCTTTCCCATTGGTTGTAATATTATTCTTTTATGCTTGATAATGGTTGTAATTTATTTATTCATTCAATGGTGATGTAATAGATAGATTAAGTGTATTTTCTTTTATCAGAAAAATTTGTATTAGGATATAAATTTTGTAAAAGACGATGCACAAGTTGGAAGCACAAAGGGAAAATACAAAGAGAAGGGCTTGAAGCATTTGGATGCAAGTTCAAGTGAGGGTCTTTGGAGATCCTAACTTTTGTGTTGTTATTAACCTTTAGGAAAAGACCAAATGACAACACTGGATGGCAAACAAGTGTGGTCAACTTAGTGGCTATAGTTATGCATTTGTGATGTATCATTATGCTTGTTTGGTTGTTTGTTATATGATGATTGTTTGATATTCGGATGTGCATAACAAACTTATAACAAAACAAACAAGCTGAAAACTTATGGTCCTAATCATTAAGTGTTTAATAAAAGGTTACTAAAAGGACTAATGATTTTAATAAAAGGGGTTTTACTAAAAAGAGAACCATAGGGTATCATGTAATTGAAAACATGCAAATATTAGGTACATAGAGTTTTTAAAACTAGAATTAATGAAAACTAAAATCCCTTTGGAAACAAGTTTTACACCAACCTTTTATACGACACTCGAATCACTTGAGAACTATCTGTGGGATAAAGGTACCTAACCACTTTTAGGGAACTTGTGTTTTTGAGGTGGCTTAACGTATTTGTGGGATAAAGTAACCTACCACTTGTATGTGAAAACACACACGTGTGTGTAAGTAGGATGACTAAATTGGAAACCATGTGCCACCGAAGCATGGCGTACAATGGTGTTGATGGGATTTTACATGCCAACTAAACATAAGATGTTTAACCGATCCCATAAGGCTAGAAATGCAAAAGGTTGCAATTGTCAAAGTGTTGACTACCTTGTTAAATTAAATAATGGGATAAAGGTCACCTAACCATCATTTAAATGTAACGTTGGATTCTAGGTTTTAATTATTAATTGTCTATGAGACATAAAAGGGTATTAATGATTAAAATTAAATTTTTTCAGAATACTAATATGAACTTTTAAATTTTATAGAAATGACCACAAAACAATATGCTACCACCCGACCGTCCATACCCTATCGCTGAGAACTATCCTAGAGAGGGATCGTCTTAACTACAATAATTTATGGACTGGTTTCGAAACTTGAGAATGTTCTCAAGCAAGAGAAAAAAGGCCTATGTCCTTGACGATCCTATTCTGACCAACCCGACCTCGAGGATGTTGAGGCCTATAATGATTGGCTTTATTTAGTACACTGAGGATTCCATGCAGGTTTCCTGCCTCATGTTGGGAACTATGATTCCGAACTCCAAAAGGATTTGGAGCATCATGGGGAATATGACATGATTACCCAGTTGAAGGAAATGTCCTTCAACAAGCTAGGGTAGAGTGCTTCGAAACGGTTCGAGCGCTTCACGCGTGTCATATGGAAGAAACCCAACCAGTATCATCTATGTACTTAAGATGAAAAGCCACATCGATCGCCTCAAGAGGCTTAACTGTCCCGTATCCAAGGAGTTGGCCACGAATTTGATCCTTAATGGCCTAACTAAAAAGTTGAGACGTTCATAATGAATTACAATATGAACGGATGGACAAGAGCATGGTGAGCTTCACGCAATGCTCAAAACAGCCGAGGCAGGGATGGGTAGAAAGGTTCTACCTGTTCTCTCGATCAATGAGGGAGGCTATAAGAAGAGGCCATTCCCGATCTCAAGTCAAATATTGCCAAAGGAAAGGGATACATCAAAGGCAAGGGAAGGGAAAGGCTAAAGCGGAACCTCCAAATCCTAAGCTTAAGAAGCCTAAGGTAACGGAGACGATCCATGCTTTGAGTGTGGAGAGATAGGACATTGGAAAACGAATTGTCTAACCTATCTCAAATAGTTAAGAAACAAGAGGGATGTTGGGCAAATCTCAGGTATAACTTTCATGATCATATTGGTTTAAATGTTATTTCTTCAAACACATGGGTATTGGATACAGGATGTGGAACTCACATTTGCAATTTGTTGCAGGGGTTCAAAAGAAATAAGCACTTCAGAAAGGGAGACACGAGTCTCTGCATGGGCAACGGAGCAAAGTTGATGTCGAAGCCTAAGGAGATTATATTTTGAAACTTTCAAATGGTTTGAAAATTGTACTTAAAAACTTTGTATGCTCCTAGTTTGACTAGGAATATAATTCTGTTTCCCTTTTAAAATAATATGGTTATGATTTAAAGTTTGTAAACAATGGTATTTATGTTTGTATGGATGATATTTTATTTTAAGGCTATGCCTTTAATGGTATATATGAATTGGTTCATGATGATTCATCCTTTAATAACTCATTATACCAAACAAACACCAAGAAACTTAAAATGGGTTTAAGTGATTCATATCTTGGCATTGTCATCTGGTCACATAAACAAGAATCGGATTCAAACACTAAAAGAATGGTCTTTTGAAAACAAATGAGAATGGTTCATTTGATAATTGTGAATCTTGTTTACAAGGTAAGATGACCAAATCGCTCTTTAGTGGTACTAACGAGAGGGCAAAAGACTTATTGGGAATCATACATTTAGAAGTATGTGGTCCTTTTAAGACAATGACAAGAAATGGTGAAAGATACTTCATTACCTTTACCGACGATTACAGTCGCTATGGGTATGTGTACTTGATGACACATAAATATGAAGCTTTTGAAATGTTCAAAATCTTCAAGAATAAAGTAGAAAATCAACTCAAAAAATCTATCAAAGTTCTTCGTTCAGATAGAGGAGGTGAATACCTCAGTGAGGCTTTTCAGGATCATTTAAGAAGTTGTGGGATTATCTCTCAACAACTTCTCCACCCGGAACACCATAACATAATAGTGTGTCTGAAAGGAGAAACCAAACCTTATTGGATATGGTTTGATCTATGATGGTTGTAAGCTCACTACCTCTATCATTTTGAGGTTTCGCATTGCTCTCCGCAGCTCGTATTTTGAATATGGCCGCCGACTAGAAAGTGGATTCGACACCTTTTAAAATATGGCATGGAAGAGTTCCATCGCTATCATATTAAAAGTATGGGGTTGTGAAGCTTATGTTAAGCTAAACACCCAAAACAAGTTGGAAAGTCGTTCCACTAAGTGTATATTTGTTGGATATCCCAAAAATTGTATATGATACTACTTCTTTGATCCAACAGAGCAAAAGGTATTTATTGCTCGAAAGGCAGAGTTCTTGGAAGCTAAGTTCCTTATGGAAGGAATGACGTACAGAATAGTGGAATTTGATGAGGATCAAGATCTAAAAGCCCATACACGTTAGGTTACACTAGCAATCAACAAGAGGTTGTTGATGATGATCAAGAGGTTAATCAATACACACAAATGTTTGCAGATCTGGGTAGAGTTAGCATTCTGTAACATCTTGTAATTTTGGGTTAATTAAATATTAGCTTTTGTAAGGGCCTTTATTGCTATACATGAAACTTATGGGTTGCTTATACGTATTGCTTTAATTTGTCTTTTAATCCTTTAAAGATATAATGATTATTATTATATAAATAATAATAATAATAATAATAATAATATAATATAATAATAATATAATAATAATAATAATAAATAATAATAACAATAAAAAGAAAAAAATAATAATAGTAATAATAATCCTAAGTTATAATAATAATAATAATAATAATAATAATAACTAAAATAATAGTAATACTACTAATAATAATATTAATTTATAAAATTTATAACCTTAGAAATGTTTAAAAACTTGAAATAATTAAGTTAGGAGGGCTAGTTGTCATTTTAAAACTTCACGTGAATGTTTGTGCATAAAATAAAAAGAAACAAAACCACAGGGACTAGAACTGTAAATCTTTAAAAACCAACCACCCCCCTTTCTATCCCCGCATATCCGGCGGTATGGCCAGCGAAGGTCGGCGACCCTCCGGCCTCCTTAAACCCTCAATTCACTTGGTTTTGTTACCCAAAACCGATCCCAAACCCGCCTAGACTCGTTTCAACCTGTAGACATCAAATAAAACGCAATTAAACATCGGTTACTAACCAATCAAATGGGTAACCGAAGCTTTCAATCATGAAAACGTTCGAGCCTTAAACATCAATAATAATGCAATTAATTCCACCAGATCGAACGTTTATCTACCACTAATCTGTACAACTCTTATTTTTACCTGAAACAAACACAAAACACCCCACTTGATTCTCTCTAAGCGCGACCTACAACGTAATCGAAACCCACCTTTCGGGCATTTTAAACAAAAATTGACAGAGGGTTTTGCATCAAAATCATCACTCGAAGCTGTCCAAGAAGTTAATTTGATTATCTCGCTCGTTGCACATCAATCGAACTCGGTCTCAGTCGCGGCTTGTTCTCGTCTGTTCTTGACCTCATTTCAATCCAAATCGTGTAAGATAATACATCCACAGACTCGCCTACACATGGGTGCAAAAGCCCCATGATTGTAAGCGTTAACGGAATCAATCTGATGTCGAATGGATCAAAGTTAGTTCTAGGGTTTATGCAATTTGGGGATGTTCATCGAGATTATATTTTAATATTTTCAAACCAACATAAATTGCGGCCAAGGCCTTTAGTTCATGGTTAAGTCACCCACCCTACACACATGAGGTCCCGGGTTCGAACTCGGGCACTAACATGGTGTAATAGTGAAAAGAGAAACCGGGGGACTGAAGTTGCTTTGGCGTTGCCCTGGGAGGAATTTAAGGATATCATGATCCAAAAGTTTGTCCGAGGAGCGAGTTGCAAAAGCTAGAGGAGGAATTTTGGAACCTCAAACAAGATGGTGGAAATCACCTGGCCTATTCCACCCGTCATCATGAGTTGAGTATGCTCCTACACCACACATGGTGGACACCGTGCCCCGTACATTGAGAAATTTATCAAGGGGTTGCCATCTCAAATTCAAGATGCCGTGGTGGGTAGTAGGCCTATAACTTTGGAGGAGGCAATTACTATCACCGTGCAGCTCACGAGAATCATATTAGAGCTGGCATTATGTCGGTAAAGGGTTCCAAGTCTACTGCGAAGGTGACACCGAGGCAACAAAGGAGGTAAGGGCCGAGTCATTTTCCCCAAAACAAGAAGCGTAAGTTCACCCCGACACGCAACTACGTTGTGATCGCCCCAAATGCACCTTAAAAAATGGTGGTTGCAAATCAAGCTCCCATGGCTAGAGCTTATGCTGGTCCATATCCTATGTGTAACACGTGCAAGTACCATCACGTGAGCAACACTCCACGCCGAGTCTGCTCGTTGTGTGGAAAGTATGGGCATTTGGTGGCTACTTGTCTTCGTGCGCCAAACAACACTGCAATGCTTACCAACCGAACCTGCTATAAATGTGGCGAACCTAGTCATATTCGTCCACAATGTCCTCGCAATGCGGGAACTGTGCCACCGGCTCATGGAAGGGCTTTCAACATCAACATCAATCAAGCTCAAACCAACAATGACGTGGTGAATGGTACATGTTTGAACTCTTTTAAATCATTTCTTGTCTTATAAAGATTCCAATCTTTGTTCATCATACCAATAATAGGTTATTACCAAACAGGTATGTATCTTGTAAATAGTCATTATGCATCTGTATTGTTTGATTCGGGTGCGGATAGGAGTTTTATGTCCTTGGAATTCGAGCCTATACTTTCTAAACCGTATGTTAATCTGGAAAGATCCTTCACGGTCAAAGTCGCTGACGGAAAATCTATCGTCGTTGACGTCGTAATACGCGATTACACCTGAGCCTTAATGAACACGAGTTCTCCATCAAACTCATTCCTATGCAACTGGGAAGCTTTGATGGTATTATCAGCATGGATTGGTTAGCCAAAATCATGCAGAAATTCTATGCATCGAGAAGTGCATCTGAATTCCTTACGACTGGTGATACTTTGAAAGTCTTTGGGGAGAAATCATCCCAAGGACTCAAACTTATGTCTTGCATCAAGGCCGCAAGTGCTTAAGTAAAACTACATGGCCTTCATGGCATATATAGTTAATACAAAAGCCAAGGGTAAGGAATTGAAAGACATTCCTGTCATGCGGGATTTTCCCGAGGTTTTTACCCGAGGATCTTACGGGACTACCTCCCGTGCGAGAAGTTGAGATCAAGATTGACTTAATCCCTGGTGCAAACCCTGTGGCTAAATCACCTTATCATCTTGCACCGTCTGAAATGCAAGAACTAGCTAGTCAACTGCAGGAGTTGACCGATAAGGGTTTCATTCACCTAGTTCATCACCGTGGGGTGCACCTGTACTGTTTGTGAAGAAGAATGATGGTTCATTTCGTATGTGCATCGACTATCGAGAACTCAACAAGCTTACCATCAAGAACCGATATCCTCTTCCTCGAATTAATGATCTCTTCGATCAACTTCAAGGTGCAACCCAATTCTCGAAGATTGATCTACGTTCTGGATATCATCAATTACGTGTCCACGATGACGACATTCCAAAGACCACTTTTCGTACTCGATATGGACACTACGAGTTTAGTTATGCCTTTGGCTTGACCAATGCACCTGTTGTGTTCATAGATCTCATGAATCGAGTATGTAAACCGTACTTGGATAAGTTTGTGATCGTGTTCATTGATAACATTCTCATTTATTCCAAGACGAAAATCGATCACGAGACGCACTTGCGACAAGTTCTTAGAATTTGAAGAAGGAGCAATTATACGCCAAGTTTTCCAAGTGTGAATTCTGGTTAGAAGAGGTTCAATTCTTAGGGCATATGGTGAATAGCCAAGGAATTCACGTTGATCCTGCTAAAATTGAAGCCGTGAAGAATTGGTGTGTTCCCACAACCCCAACCGAAGTTCGTTCTTTTCTGGGCTTAGCGGATATTACCATAGATTCATAACGAATTTCCCGAAGATTGCTAAACCATTAATAGCGCTAACCCAAAAGAATCGACTCTTTGAATGGGGACCCGAACAAGAAGAGGCTTTCAAGACTTTGAAACACAAGTCGTGTAATGTCCTATTCTAACACTCCCCGTTAGAAACGACGACTTTACCGTGTACTATGATGCCTCTAATCAAGGTCTTGGTTGTGTTCTCATGCAATGAGGCAAAGTCATAGCATATGTATCGACGCAATTGAAGGTTCATGAAATGAACTACACAACCCATAATCTTGAACTTGGTGTTGTGGTTTTCGCTTTGAAGATCTGGCGACACTATCTTTATGGGACGCAATGCATAGTCTACACCGATCATAAGAGTCTCCAACACGCGTTCAACCAAAAGGATCTCAACATGAGACAAAAGACGTTGGATCGAGTTGATCAGCGACTACGACTGTGACATTGGCTACCATCCTGGAAAGGCGAATGTTGTAGCCGACATGCTAACGCGAAGGTCCACAACAAGTTGTCTCACTTCAAGAAATCCGAGATCGAAGGCAATGGTTTGATACGTTAGGAGAATTTGATACCGAGATTCATATGGATGTTAACAAGGCTACTATCATGCTTCAAAATATAAGGATTGATAGTGATCTCGAGTTATGCATTCGCGAGGCTCAACAAGCAGTATTAACCGACGAAGGAAAAGATGAAGATTTGGCGTCTAACGTTCAGTCACGGCTGGAGACAAAACGAACGGTTTGTGGTACTTCTTGAATCGACTTTGGATCCTAATCGTGATAATCTTCGGCACTTCATTATGAACAAAGCTCATCAAACCCGATATTACATTCATCCTGGCTCCGATAAGATGTACATGGACCTGCGTGGTCAATATTGGTGGCCTGGAATGAAGAAAGATATCGCGTCTTATGTTTCCAAGTGTCTCACGTAGAGTCAAAGCCGAGCATCAACGACCAAGTGGTTTACTTGAACAACCCGAAATCCCTATGTGGAAATGGGAACATATATCCATAGATTTCATAACCAAGTTACCTCGTACTCTCGTGGTCATGATAGTATATGGGTGATTGTTGATCGTTGACTAATACGGCACATTTCATACCAATACGAGACATAAAAAAGTTTCAAGACTGGCGCGCATCTACATCGACGAAATTATGAGTCGTCATGGCGTACCGTTGCATATCATATCCGACCGAGACGCTCCTTTCACTTCGCACTTTTGGTCGTCTATGCAAGAACTCTTGGGTACTCAATTGGATTTAAGTACAGCTTATCATCCTCAAACGGACAGTCAAACCGAACGAACAATTCAAACCTCGAGGACTTGCTACGTCTTTGTGTCCTGGACTTTATTGGTGACTGGGATACGCATTTACCGCTCGTGGAATTTTCGTAAACAATAGTTATCACTCGAGTATCAGATGGCACCATTCGAAGCACTTTATGGTCGTAAATGTCGTTCACCGATCTGTTGGACCGATATTTGTGAAAACTTCATCACTAGTCCTGAACTTATACAAGAAACGACCGATAAAGTCTCTATAATCCGCAAGAACCTTGAAGTGGCAAAAAGTCGACAAAAGAGCGATGCCGATAAGCGAGGCAAACCATTGGAGTTCCAAGTTGGCGATATGGTTCTTCTTAAGGTTTCACCGTGGAAAGGGGTTATTCGCTTTGGAAAGAAGGGGTAAACTGGCTCCAAGGTTGTAGGACCTTTCAAAATCATGAAAAGGATTAGGAAAGTGGCTTATAGACTAGACTACCTTCCGACTTTAGTGGAGTTCATCCTGTGTTTCATGTCTCAAACTTGAGAAAGTGTTTGACCGACGAGGTCTGTATGTTCTACTTGAAGACATCCAAATCGACGAGTCATTGTACTTTGTTGAGAAACCTGTTGAAATTATGGATCGCATTATGAAGAAAACGAGAACCACAAATACTCCAATTGTCAAGGTTCGTTAGAGAATAAGTGTGGAGCTGAGTTCATGGAAACGTGAGGAACATATGAAGAAGAAGTATCCGCATTTGTTCGTATAGTTTTATTCTTAATTTCGGGACAAAATTCTTTTAAGTTGGGGAGACTGTAACATCTTGTAATTTTGGGTTAATTTAAAGATTAGCTTTTGTAAGGGCCTTTATTGCTATACATGAAACTTATGGGTTGCTTATGCGTATTGCTTTAATTGTCTTTTAATCCTTTAAAGATTATAATGATTATTATTATATAAATAATAATAATAATAATTATAATATATAACAATAATAAAGAAAAATAATAATAATAATAATAATAATATAATATAATATAATAATAATAATAATAATAATAATAATAATAACATAATAAAGAAAAAATAATAATAATAATAATAATAATAATAATAATAATAATAATAATAATAATCCTAAGTTATAAAATAATAATACTAATAATAACTAAAATAATAGTAATACTACTAAAATAATATTAATTTATAAAAATTTCTAACCTTAGAAATGTTTAAAAGCTTGAAATAATTAAGTTAGGGGGGCTAGTTGTCATTTTTAAAACTTCACATGAATGTTTGTGCATAAAATAAAAAGAAACAAACCACAAGGACTGGAACTGTAAATCTTTAAAAACCAACCCCCTTTCTATCCCCGCATTTCCGGTGGTATGACCGGCGAAGGTTCGGCGACTCTCCGGCCACTTTAAACCCTAAATTTAACTTAGTTTTGTTATCCAAAGCCGATCCCAAACCCGCCTAGAACTCGTTTCAAACCTGTAGACATCAAATAAAATGCAATTAAACATCGATTACTAACCAATCGAATGGGTAACCGAAGCTTTCAATCATGGAAACGTTCGAGCCTTAACATCAATAATAATGCAATTAATTCCACCAGATCGAACGTTTATCTACCACTAATCTGTACAATTCTCAATTTTTACCTGAAACAAACACAAAACACCCACTTGATTCTTTCTAAGCCGTGACCTGCAACGTAATCGAAACCCACCTTTCGGGCATTTTAAACAAAAATTGACAGAGGGTTTTGCATCAAAATCATCACTCGAAGCTGTCCAGAAGAGTTAATTTGATTATCTCGCTCGTTTGCACATCAATCGAACTCGGTCTCAGTCGCGATTGTTCTCGTCTGTTCTTGACCTCATTTCAATCCAAATCGGGTAAGATTAATACATCCATACACTCGCCTACACATGGGGTGCAAAAGCCCCATGATTATAAGCGTTAACGGAATCAATCTGATGTCGAATGGATCAAAATTAGTTCTAGGTTTATACAATTTGGGGATGTTCATCGGGATTATATTTTTAATATTTTCAAACCAACATAAATCGCGGCCAAGGCCTTTAGTTCACTGTTAAGTCACCCACCCTACACACATGAGGTCCCGGGTTCGAACCCGGGCACCATCATGTATATTTTTAGAGTGTTTTGGCCCAAAATAAATTCCTGAAAATTTATAATAAATATAAACATTTCTTTTAAAAACTTCAAATATTTTTTTAAAACACCCAACTAATTTTCTGGAAATTCATTTCTTATAATATCTTAATATTTGTGATAATTATTTAAACATATAATATATTTAGGTATTTCTTATAAGTTAAAATTAAAATATGTTGTTAACTTACTAAATAGTTATTTACTCAAATAGTATATTCAAGTTATTTCCTTACAAAATAGACATTTAAATTGTTGTAACTCACTAAATCATTATTTGTTCAAATAACAAGTATATATTATTGTTTTAAATGTGGGTTATTTAAAGTTTAACTAAACTATACTTAGACTTTGTTACAAATGATTTTCTTTTTGTTAAAATAATTACATAGTGTATTTTATTTCCATTGCCTCAAAATACCATCTTAGTTGATTTTAATTATTAAAGCCCCAAAATCGACTTAGAACCCTAGTCCTCCTTGATTCGTTAAACTCATTACAATAAAACTTAAATCTTGTAAATATATATATATTTTAGGTGTATTGTGAAGAGCTACGTTGAAACGACGCTTGTTATTATTTTCTTATTAATAATCCAATATATATATTTGATCATGTGAGTATTTTTATACCCATTTTATTATTTTTTTACACTTTGGGGTGAAACATGTTACATTATAAATATTACACTTGTAAACACGTTTGATTCTTGTAAACTTATGGCATTTCACTTGTATGTTGTGGTTAGTTGACCTTTGTAGCTACCATGTAATGTCAATATATGTACAATTAACTATGCTAGCCTGGCGACGTCATAGATCTATGGGCCTGACAAGCCTGCTTGGTTGATCCAGTACACTTAGCTAATCGTATATACTTATAAACGTTTGAGACTTGTAAGACTTTGTCAAGGTTTGACTGTGCATTCTGTCTTACATTCCTAGTTACTTTGTTCTCTAATTACAACATGAATTGCCATCTTTATATACTTATATTGAAAACTATAGAAATCTCACCAACATTATTGTTGACCTTTATTTTTAACATATTTCAGGAAATGCTCAAGTTTGATTGACATCTTGAAGTGCTTTCACATCTAGGAATGGACCTAGTTAAATAAAAAAAAATTAATTGCTTGTTACATCTTATGTTATGTTATCTACTTTCTTTGACACTTATGTTTGTAATGGTATAATTGGAACTTATGGGTTAATATATTTGGGATATTAATAGCGTTATGTGGCTGTGAACGATCTTACCCTCACACCTCGACGTTTCCGCCGTCAAGGTTGGGGTGTGACAGATTCCACCTGAAAGATATGGATTTTTCATGAATGGATGCTATATGGTTGACTCCAATGAACCAACTACATACCATGATGCAATGTCCAATTCGGATTGTGACAAATGGCGGGAAGCCTTGAACGCAGAGATGCAATCCATGTATGATAACCAAGTTTGGGAATTGGTTGATCCTGCACTTAACCAAACTGGTTGGATGCAAGTGGGTTTTCAAGAAGAAAATGGATATGCATGGAAACTTGGATGCTTATAAAGCAAGACTTGTAGCAAAAGGTTTCACTCAAACTCAAGAGGTTGATTATGATGAAACCTTCTAGCCTATGGCAATGCTAAAGTCGATTAGGATATTGTTTGCCATAGCTGCTCATTATGACTATGAGATTTGGCAAATGGATGTCAAAACCGTTTTTCTTAATGGATATCTCGAAGAGACTGTCCATATGGTTTACCCTGATGGTTTTGTCGATCCACGACATCCTAATAAAGTATGCAAGTTAAAGAGATCAATCTATGGATTGAAACAAGTATCGAGAAGTGGGAATCAACGTTTTGATGAAAAATCAAGAAATTTGGTTACATCAAGAACGCTGACGAGGCTTGTGTATACAAGAAGGCTAGTGGGAGCATAATTACATTCTTGGTATTGTATGTTGATGACATACTATTTTTAGAAATGATATTCAACCATGGAAGGCGTTAAAACCTGGCTTAGAAGTTGTTTTTCCATAAAAGATCTCGGTGAAGCTGCCTATATTTTGGGAATAAAGATCTATAGGGATATATCGAGGCGGTTAATAGGTTTAAACTAAAGTGCATACATTGAAAAAATCTTGAAAAGGTTCAAGATGGAAAACTCTAAGAAAGGTATGGTACCTATTCAAAGAGGGACAATGTTGAGTACATCTCAATGTCCAAGCTCAAATATGAGCAAGATCGAATGAAGGACATCCCATATGCGTCTGCTATAGGATCCATCATGTATGCGATGATATGTACTAGACCGACGTGTCATGCGCGTTGAGCACAAGCAGATATCAGCAGAATCCAGGAAATAACCATTGGATGGCTGTTAAAAGTATATTGAAATACCTTAGGAGGACTAAGGATATGTTTCTAATATACGGATCTGATGAAGAGGAACTCGTTGTAAAAGGTTACACAGATGCGAGTTTCCAAACTGATCGAGATGATGCTCGATCATAGTCAGAGTATGCCTTTATTATGAATGGAGGAGCAGTGTCCTGGAAGAGTTCAAAAAAAGACGTGGTAGCATTGTCCACTACAGAATCCGAATGCATAGCCGCCTCATTAGCAGCTCAGGAAGCTACATGGATAAAGAAATTTATCATCGATCTAGGGGTGGTCACTATCATTCAAGACCCCCTAGAAGTATTTTGTGATAACGAGGGTGCGATTGCACAAATCAAGGAACCCCGTGCACATCAAAAGACTAGACACATTGAGCGGAGATTCAACTACATAAGGGATGAAGTTGAAAAGGACGTAAAGTTCACACCGATCAAAACATTGCGGATCCACTCATGAAGCTTCTTGAAAGGGCAAAGCATGAAGGTCATACTTGTGCCTTAGGACTTCGATATTCTAGTGATTGGAATTGACCTGTTTAGTATTTAAAAGTTTGGAACAATGTAATATTTAACTCTTTCATATTTGTGATATTCTGAGTTATGTTCCTTTTAGCATGTAAACATCCATGAATAAGTTTATTATTCTAAATGTCTGTAGTCGGTCATGTTTGTGGAAACAAATATGAACATAAGACTATTATGAACGTGGATTGGTGGTTATTCATAAGGTATGAATATAGGGTTGTTGCCAAAGTTTATAGATATTCGTGGGATACGAATATTGGACTAACCCGCGTCTCAAATTTTACTACATGGAATCTTCTTGATTGATCATAAGTAGATTTGAATAAAGATAAATATCATTTGGTATCCTCCGACCTGAGATACATATTGGGTTTTCATATTCACCAAGGTGTTATACCTTGAGCTAGTTCTTCACTGCTCTGAAATAATGGATAGTACATAAGGCTATGTTCAGGTGTGACACGAGGTGATTATGAGAAACGTATGTAGTCAGATGGAATTTGTTCCTCTTATTCGCTGAGAGCAAGATGTCTAAGGCCTGATTAAGTTAAGTCAACAATGAATGATCATTTTGTGTCCTTGGATTAACATGACATCTGAAATAAAAGGATAAATGATTGATTCGCCTAATCATTTCAAGTTGGATACTTGAAGGGGATGATGTTATTGAATGGCTTTAAGTCATGCGTATTAAGGGTAGTAAACCGTTGTTAGGAGGTATTTACTGTTTGCATCAATCTTCTATGAATCTTGTGCAAGTGGGAGATTATTGAATTCTTTATGCCCAAGACACATAGAACATTGATGTGGTTAGTACGTCATGATCCAAGTCGGGTCATATCCAATAACAAGTTTAGCAAACACCAATAAATATTCAATTGATGATATGATCATGCAATTGAATAATTACACCAATTTAGAAAATGAATTTTCTAAATAAATTGTATATGAGATAGAACAACTTCTAATGATTTTGTTCATGGACATTATTTGTAATGTTATTTAAGTTGGTTAAATAACATCAAATAATAATAGTGTGTGTATAAGTTTTATAATTAAAAGGTTAATTAGACAACTTATTATGTAACTAGCTAAATTGAAATGGGTGACAAAAAAATTAGGGGGAAAAAGATTTTCAATCCCCATTTTCGGCCGCCCCTTTATGGGGTTGAGTCATTTTTCATGTATTGGAACTACACACTCAAAAACCACACTCAACCCTCTCTCTCTCTCTCTCATACATGCAAGAACCCAAAAGGGGCAAAAGAGTTCTCTCAATCTTTGAAGAAACTCACGGATGGAATAGGTTCCAGCAGCCCTTTCTTGGTTCGTTTTGGTGCTCAAATCCTAGCAACAAAGGTACTTGCTTGATACTTGTGGGTATGGAAGCTTGAGGACACCTTTCCTTGGTGTTTTGGTCGTTCAAGAACATCACTATCTTCATCAACTCTCACGGTTTTGATAGCTCTACAAAGGTGGTTTCATATGTGTGTTTTGGTTGTTATTTCTTCTTGATAGCTAGTTGATTCACATATAAATGATCCTATGTTCTTGGGTTATTGTTGCTAAGTTATATGCCTTAATTTTCAATTTACAAAACATAATATTAAGGTTTGTTTCCGCTGCGTTTTCATGTTTAAATGGTTAAACTACTTTGATAATGAGTCTAACAAACCTAACATAGTCATCATATCATGTGTTTTAAATTGATACTATGCTTGCTTTCCTTGCATGTGAAATGAGATGGTAAAATTATCCACGAGATGAGCCACGCTAAGCAAGACGAAACGATGTAAATATTTAAAGTAAATTGATACGTCATAAAGTTAACCGATAGTAGAAAAAATTAACTGAAAGATGATTCCTTCCATGCTAGTCTACTTAGCGTTGTCGTGTTCCTCGGTTCGCTGGTCCAACTGACAAAAACCCAGTAAAAACGTGAACATGAAATCAAAAAAACGTATCAGACATATGAACCTGAACATGACATGAAAATTTGTAGGTTGTCATATGTCGATTTCTATTTTAGGTTTCAATTTTAAGATAAACACACAACAAATTTAATTATAATTTATTACATAAAACATGCTTTAAAATAATAAAATAAAATATAAATGGGTAAACGATCCAACCTGAGAACCCGAACAATTAACACAAAACAAATAGTTTAGCTAAACTGGTTTCCCGGTTCGATCCAAAATTTCATGCTAGGTCTGCCTTGTGTTAGAAATTCTCACACAAGCTAGCTACTTTAATTGTTAAAGGTTATCATTCCTATCAAAACTACTTGGTTGAGTGTAGTATTTTGGTATGCATGTTACATTGTATATGTGTAAGATGCTAAAAGGAGTGTTTAAAAAATGAAAAGGACATGGCATTGGTAGTCATACTAAATATATTGTTATAAACCTCTTTTGATTAGGTTGTCATATCAGTAAATTAAGAAAAAATCTTATTTTTTATATTAATTCGGAGGGGTACCTTGAAAATTCAAGGGATACGAATGGCCAATCCTGTGAGCGGCAAAGTTAATCCGGAGGAGTGGTGGTGGTTCCTAGAAAGTATTTGCAATGTTTTCCTTCCTATAAAGGCATAGTTTTTTTCAGACAATCACAATCAATCAAAAAAAAAGCTTCTTTTCCAAGTGATGATGAAAATAAAGTTGTATTATGAGGGAATAGAAACTCCCTTCACATCTCTTTTTTTTCTTTTCTTGAATCCTTTGTTTGCCCCCACTCATGATTTAGTCTCTTGGCCATGGCTGTCCCAACCTTAATTGCTTGTCTCAATAGAAAGAAAGGGAATATTTAATCTTGTTTGTTTAAAGTTCATAATAATCCTATGTATCTGCCTTAACATTTATTGTCACATGTAAACATGTATTTTATATACAAACTAGTATCATCACTAGCCCAAATTTTCTTCATTTTCCCTTTAATGATGCCCCGCATAAACGTGACAAGGCCTTGTATACGGGTATGGAAACGACGAGAGTCATAGTAGATCTTTCGAAAATTATATGTTAGAGGACTCATCGTTGGTTTGAAGCATTTTTATCTGAAAACGATAAGACGTAGACGGTTCACATATGTTTAATATTATTTTTAAATACAAATAAAATTGTTTATCCACAACCAATACATCTAGACTAGTTGTTTAGTTTCTAACAGTGGTTTTTCATATCAGAAATTATATGGTGTGTTTTTTCATGCATTTCTAACATCCCATTATTGTTTAACATATAGATGATAGTTGGGCTATAACTTGTTTATTACTAATTTAAGAGATGTTATCTTATTTATAACTTGTTGGGCCTCACTCATAATTACTGTGGTTATAATTAGATGATTACACACTTGTAATTTTACTTAAAATTTAAAACACCTAATATTACTTTTAACATAAGATATAACTTATAAGTGTTATATATAATAATTTTAATTTGCTCATATTTAAGTTTCTCCAACTAATACATTATTTAATGTGTATTATTTTAAGAATTATCTTGTTTATAATATTTTGAAATTACTATAAAATATATACATATATTATTTATATTTTATTAACTTAATATTATTTGATTTAAGTATAATTTATTTAAACACTTAAGTATATAATCGCTAAATAATCGCTATATATAAAAAATAGAAAAATTATAAATAATGAGGTGTAGGTTTTTCAATGTTACCATAATAACTTTTTTTCTTAAACTAAAAAAGCTACTTTGTTTTTTTTTTTTTACAATTTTACATTTAACCTCTAAGAATTTTTTAAAACTAACCACAACACTTTGTTTTTCAAATTGATGCCTACTATTTTGTCTTTTTTAAAATTTTATATTTATCTTTCGATTATGTTAAATTTATATTTGATCACCTGAACCTTTTTAAGTTTTATACTGAAGCGTTCGAGTTATGTCAAATTTACGTTAATCATTCGAATATTTTTAAGGTTTATACTTAAGTCTTGAGTATATCAAATTTCTTTTAATTAATTACAAGTGATCTTCAAGTTACATCTTTTTATCAGAGTTTTGCACGTAATCTTTTTTAGGTAGTTAGTACTAACGTATAAATATCAGAATTAAAACTTTCAACTTTTAAAAAACGGGTTAGATAAGAATGATTACACGATTACACGATTACACGATTACACGATTACACGATAAGATGCTATTTGTAATGTAAGTACAAACCATGGTTTATTATAAAAATTACAAAAAAATAAAAAATTTTATAAAAAGCCGGTTCAACCGGTTCAACCACCGGTCCGACCGCCGGTTCGACCGGTTCAACCGGTCGGGTTACCGGTCCGAACCGGTTTCGACCGGTTCAACCGGTCTGACCACGGTTCACTGTTTAAACGGTTTTAAGCACCGAACCGGACCGGATTGGAGTCCGGTTCCCGGTCGAACTGGCGGACCGGCCGGTCCGGTCCGGTTTTCAAAACATTGGGTGGTTTCTCTCTTGCGTCCTGTGGTTTGATCATATTAGTTATTTTCATTTGTAAAAATCATCAAATTTCTTTTAGTGGTTTATCATATTTATCATTTTTATCCAAAATGAAACTTTTGGAAAACGTGTTACTGGCCTACAATTACCTACACTTTGTGAGATTAAATCTAATTAGAAATATCCTTTTGATTTCTAGAAACATAAGACAGTAAAATAGTTTAGTAATGTTTCTCTATTTTATTGAGCACAATATTAATATTTATAATAATAAACTCTTATTTTATTGAGCACAATATTAATATTTATAATAATAAACACACTTACCTGCCTAGATTTTCACGTGATTTAAACTATTTAGAAATATACTTTATTGATGAAATTACAAGACATTAAAATACCTTAAGTAATTTATTTCCTTTTGTATATTAGGATCGGTAATATTAATATTTTAATAATAAATATATATGTTTTCTCTTTTTTAACTAGCTAATTAAATATATATTACAAATAAAAGCGAACTTGATGAAAAATTACCGAACAAATCATATATTTACGAGGAATTAGTTAATATTAATTATTGTTAAACTAAATATATATGTTTTCTTATTTCTATTTTACTTTAATATGATAATTTAAATTATACTAATTATCAAATTGTTTATGCATTATGGTGTTGCACCTTATGCTTTGGTGTTTAAAAAAATTGATTTTTTACTTTTAACTCAAACTTTTTAGCTTTTATATTTTAACCTCACAACTTTTTTTATTTTCAACTTTAGTTCCCTATACTTTTTATTTTTCATAACTTTTCATTTCACGTTTCATTCTAAGTTTTACAAGTTAACACGACGCAACATGCATGCGTAGTTCAATTTTTTACGTCTTACTTTACGTTTTATTCTAAATTTTGTGAGCTGACACGATGCAACATGCGTGTGTAGAGGTGGCAAAAGAAATCCAAAGATGTGATTTGGGTCATAATAGGTGTTTTAAAAATAAAGATGAGTTAGAATGGATTAAATAAAAAAACACAAGGGAGTCAAGATGGGTTAAAAGCCTTTTTGAAAAAAAGAAATATAGGTCAATATGGGTTTTCAAAATTAGATCTACAAGTCTAAGCCAATGTTTCTTTCACTTAAATTGATCACCTCCGTCGCACAAGGCACCACCGCACCACCACCACCACACCACCGGTCCACCACACCACCACCGCATCACCATCGGTCCACCACACCACCAACACACATACAACCTCCACCTCTGTCGAGTTTCATCGCGCATCACCACCGGTCCGTCGCGTCGCAACGGGTCCGCCGCGTCGTCACGGGTTCGTATATGCATCTATCTATATGTTTGTTGGATTGTAGATGCATCTATCTATTATAGATGAAGTCTTATGTCACACCCTCATTTTTCACGTACGGAGTTTTACCGTTAGGCGTGTGACATAACCAGGATCTCAGATAAGCATCAGTTACACCAAACGACTCGATAATTATAAATCATATAAGTTGATTAATTTTAATGAAACAAACCAAATATATTTAAGTATTGCGGAAGCAAAACAGGAAAACATTTAACAACGGTTTTGGAACACGCAAACACGCGTTCAAATCCAATTTATGTAAAGTACATGAATTTATATCTTGAAAACAGTTTGGGATGAACGCGGAATGACATGCAGTGGATGCTGTGCTCCTAAACGTGCCACATCAATGTCCTGAGAGAAAACATGCAAAAGTTAGTACAAGACTGGTGAGTTCACAGGTTATCAGAAAATAGTAAGTATCAGTAATGAAATTCCCGGATTTTGTAATCAAAGCATATAATGGGTAGCTAGTCCATAATGATCACTATGTGTACGAAGTCGTGACCGAGCTGACATATAATCAAATAATAAAGTAGGCCCCGGCTGTGGATCCCACACCACAACACAGTAAAACATGATAACCGTTCACCCGTTTGACCAGCTAGCGTGACTAGCCCGGGCTGGGTATGTCAATCCCAGTAGATCTACTAACAATCACCTCGCTACTTGCGTATTAACGGTCCGAAGTGCAAAGTATACAAACATAGTATCATGTATATGCAGTATCACAAAAACCCAATGTAATGTAACGTTTATGAAAATAGCATGTTTCTCTTCCCCAAAAATAGCATAAAGTAAAAGTGGGGCTGTAAACTCACTTGGCAAATAAGTATATATATAAGATGATAGGATGATAATCGTTGTTCCAACGAATGCCTTCACGAGATACCTAAACATGTATATATATATATATTTAAGATTTAGGTTATTAATAAGATTTAACGATTATACGCGAACTAGGATTTCGATAAGAATTTGGGGTTTTTATAAGTAATACGTTTTTAACGTATTCATTTATGTTTCAAGTTCAATATCATGATAAAATTTTATTTAATAATGCCCATTAATATTGTAAAGATTTTATTGTTTCAAGTTCAATTTTTACTTAAGTAAATAAAAAAGAACTCATTTGTATCAACATATAAAGTTTAAATATAAGTTTTAAATAACCATTTTAAGTTAACTATGACCTTAAAAGAATAACATTCGACCCGAAATAAATTTATTAGTTGAAACCCATTTTTAATAGGATTTAACCAAGAATAATATTTTTAAAGTGTTTTTTAAAACAATTATTTAATTTCTAAAATTAATAGAAAAATCCAGAAAATTATTTGGTGCTCAAAAATATAAATAAAGTTTATAAAAATTATTTTTATATTTAATAAAAATTTTCTAAAATAAAAATATGGCTGAAAAGCCTTTAAAAAAATATTTGAAGGTCCCGGGTTCGAACCCGGGACCTCAAGTGTAGCAAGGGAGCACAGAACCAGTAGACTAAGGCATCCAGCCACGATAGCCTTTGGTCCCGAATTGTTTTAACCCATCCCAACTGAACACCCCAAGTCGTATGAACCCTAATTTCGATTTGGGTCAAATTGATCCCCAATTTGATGTTAATATCAACCGAATCCATGGGGCTTTTCTTTCCTAAGATCAAACGAGTATGTGGGTATGTTCAATTACCTGTTTCGAGTTCGAATTGATGAGAAACAGTGAGTTGCAGGTCCACGACCAAAGGTTCTGTTCGAATTGATGTGTTTGTATGTTTTCAGATCAAATTGAGTTTGATGGTAGCTTTTAAATGTTTAAACGATCGTTAGTACATCATTTCTTTTGATTATTATTTGGTTTTAGTGGTCGAATTGGTGAGTGGTCGGCCGAACTTTCGGTCGAGTGGTTTGGTAAGGATAGCACTCGGATTTTTCAATTAATCGTGGGCCTCAGGTTCGAGCCATCCACTCTAATGTGTCGGGGGTTTCAATCGAGTCAAACCGTGTTTTTTTGGGCCTTTGGTTCTCGCCGGATCGTCGCCGGCGGTCGGCCGGGGAGCCGCCGGAATTACGGGGTTGGGCGGGGGGTTGGGTTTGTAATTTCAAAAATTACACAAATGATCCCTGTGGTTTATAAGGTTATTATTTCATGCTGAAAGTTTCTAAAC
Organism: Flaveria linearis; assembly: GCA_024085815.1. NCBI lineage: Eukaryota > Viridiplantae > Streptophyta > Magnoliopsida > Asterales > Asteraceae > Flaveria > Flaveria linearis. Next base: position 46,819 of record JABSNV010000744.1, on the reverse strand, counting down.
AGGTTTCAAGATTTACAAAGTTACCCCCTTAACTTTTATTTAAGTTTTAAATAGTTTTTAAGTTTAATAATTCTTATAAATTATTAATAGTATTATTATATTATTATGATTACATTATTATTATTAATATTATTTTACTTATTCATAAAATAATTATAAACAAGTTATAGAATTTTAAAATTTAAATCCTAGAACTTACCGAAATTTTTCGGGTTGTCACGTCATCCCCCTGTTAAAGGAATTTTCGTTCCGAAAATTAAGATGTTCTGGCAATATCATTGAACAGGTTAGGATATTTGCGCATCATTTCGTCCTCTCGTTCCCAAGTGAACTCAGGGCCACGTTTAGATTCCAGAGAACTTTGACAATAGGTATCCGGCTGCTTGAGTTGTTTGATTTCCCGATCCACAATTTCCAGAATATAATTTCGTGGTAAGGTGATGTCTAGAAATCCAGATAAGTCCAACAATTATGAGAAAGGTTATCCGTCGGAATTTAAGAATCCCAAACGTCACCATATGAAACGATCTTAACGCATATCTTGTGAATAAGTATTTCTCCTTTGACCAACCATCGGTCTAAGAATAATACGCTATGCGAAGATCTTGGAATGAGTTTACGACGATGGTTAAGAATATTATCAAAATAGAAAATGAATCAATCATTCAATATAACGATTGATGTTTTAATGTCATACAACGGTATACGAATGTTTGAGATAATGGGTCGTATTGAATTTTTAGTCAATCGGTCTATAATACACAATTGTCATCATGACAGCTAAGAGGCACTTAGTGAATGAAAAGTTAAACAGGAGATTCACGAGAATACGGAGGTTAGGTTTTGTCATATGTGAAGGTAAGACACTTGGACACATATCAAGTTACGTCTTTCCTTTAGGCCAACCCATGTCTACAAGTTATGAAGGTTTATGAACCTTTATATCCACATCGTAATAAGGATAATAACGAGTCTTGTTGTTCAAATCCAAGATAGAATTTTAATGATTTTCAAGGTTAAGGATTCGAAAGCGATTCAAGAAGTGACGCGAACAATAGGAAAGGTGTTTGTAAACATGTTTTTGCAGGGTAGCAATATTAAGTAAGTTTACATACGCAGTTCAACAAACTATAAGCACAGCTGAAACATTTGTATGACTAGAAAGTCATGAACATAAGTTGTTAATACCTTTAGCAGAGAGATTGTTTAGGAAGACTACCATCGCGCAATCAAGTTTTGATGATAACACAAATGAAAGTCAATGAATAAGGAATGAATGGTTCCATATAGCTAGATCAAATCAAACATGAGGATAAAGGGAGAGAAATCGATTTAAGAATTTAAGTGCTCCAAGCTTGGAATCAAATCAACCTAATACGATCGGTCTCCTTTCAGGTTCCGAGATCATGCTTTGGCTTGATAGGTCGAATCACCAACATTGATTCAGCCTTCAAGTTACTTCATGCTTTTTGTTACTTGATTACAATCATGGTAAGTTGAAGATCAAGAATTGAGATTAGTCATCAAGGTATGGAATTCATGCCTATCTTGATAATAACAAAAACAATCGAAGGTTGATATTTGTTACCAAAATACGGGTTTCATCCTATTTTGGTGAGATCATGTCATTTGTGAAATGTAAGTTCCAATGAGGATTTTGAAGTCAGTCCTCAAGATAAGGAAGTTACCCTAATCCAGAGGATGAAATTTCACAAAACAAACAATTGGAAACCATTATCGAAATAGAGATTCATCAAAGTAAGGGAATCTCCCCTGCTTTGATGAGATAGTATCATTTAGGAGATACGAGTGTTCTTAATCATAGGTTGACTTGCAACTCTTGCATCTCCCGAAGTTTGACTTAACGACGAAAGGAAATTAATATGAATTAGAAGTTCGGAAAAATTCAAGTTACATCAGTGTATCAAAGAAAAATCATGCTTTCAAGCTTAAGATCAAAGTTCGAGATAGCAAATTTGTTATGATTGTTCAATCTTAATAATTTAATCAGGAAGACGAAATCAGGACAAGAATGATTCGATATCACAATGAGATGTGAACATTCGATTCACAATCGAAGGGAATTCATGACTACTTCTAAGGATAGTACCACAACGACAAGGAATAATAATATACTTTCATTATCATAAATCCTAGGGTCTCAGCATGTTCAAATACTTTTGACAGGATCTCAGCCTCTAGTTTGATCAATCAGATTGTATCGCAACGGAGGATTTAGCACAGTAATTAGCGATTACAGCAAGAACACAAAAGATTTTGCATGTAAAAGTACAAACATAAGAGAGAGAGAAAAGTTCTACAAAGATGTTTTCTATAACTCCACATGTTTCGGCGCCGAATACAATAGGCACATCGTCCTTTTATAGAAGAAAAGGACGAATGCTGATGTCACTTGACAGTGACATCAACCGATTATTAACAAACTACTGATGGAACATTAACTACTGAAGATGTCAACAGCTGACATCTTCTTAAAAATCTTACCTATTACAAGTACTGAAAAAGGAAACTACTGAAAATCTACAACGACTGAAGAACAACCTCTTCAGTCGTTTACAACTACTGAACTATAACAGCTGAAGACAACTCTTCAGCTGTTGTACAAACTACTGAAAGGAAAACATAAAACTACTGAAAAGAAAAACCATCACAACAACTGAAGAAGACTTCTTCAGCTGTTGTGACAAACTCTGAAGCTTCAGCACTTGTTTATCAGACTTAGGCTTCAGATGATTTATCAGCTGATGACTTCAGTAGATGTCATCAGCTGATGTCTTCAGTCTTTGTCTTCAGACTTTGTGCATCAGTAGATGATCTTCAGTTCTTCAGTTCTTCAGCTTTTGATCTTCAGCACTTGTCTTCAGTACTTGAAGTCTTCAGTACTTGTATGCTTCAGTACTTCAGACTTTAGTACTTATCTTCAGCACTTTAGGATCTTCAGCTGTTGTACTTCAGATCTTTGATCTTCAGCTGTTGATTCTTCAGACTTTGTCAAACTGCTGATGAAGGTCTTCAGCAGTTGTTGTGATGTCATCATGTGGGACTTAGAGGTTTTCCTGATCTTGGCTCATTGGTTCTTTTGGTCCAACAAACTCCCCCTGAACCAATGCAGCCAAAACCTCTAAGTATTTATTGTCCCACTTATTATTGGCATAAAAGTTGGTCTATTTCCTTCTGGATCAGATCAGAAGTTGACCCTGATAAGCACTGGCCTGGGAGGAGGTCTCTGATATTTGTTTGGCTAAGTATGGATGGGAGCTCTGTTTTGGGGAATTGGACACAGAGCTGTTGTCCCATCCATGAGACCTACCTCCCATGTATGAGCCGTAGGATTCTCTGGTGTAGGCTTGAAGAAATGCCATTTGTTCTTTCTTTGGTTAGGTCTTCAGTCCTCACCTTCGAATAGTCCTTCACGGCCGTACAGCTCTGAGACAAACTTGATCTGTTTGCCATTCTTGAGCTCAACTGTTGTAACTGTGTCTATAGGCGAATTCATCTGGTGTCTGCCTTCTAGCAACAAGTTGAGCTCATCTTTGTGAAGTTCTCAAGCCTCTTATAGACTAACCCTTTCCTAACCACCCTATTCTCCAACATCGTGTGGGGTGATTGGTTAGCACTATAGCCTTCTCGAACTCTTCCACAATTTCCCAGGGTGTTATTACAAGAGCCACTGAGATCACTTCATCTACAATCTTCTTAAGTTGGCTCTTGTATCTCACAGGAATGTCTTTCTTAATTATCCTGTGAGCCACCCTGGGATCAGGCCAAGTCCTCACTCTATCTTTATCATATTGAAAGGTTTGCTTAGAGTGAAGAGTCTCAGAGCTTCCTTCTTCATGTTAAGTATATAGAGAGGTAGCAGCATAAGCTTGTCTATGCTTTTCAGCATTTCTTTATCATGTAACATCTGCTGCTCCTCCTCTTCTAACTTAACCCTCACAGCATCCATCTGTGAGGTAGGAGTGATGGTTTTAGGTTTGGCTTTAGGTAGAGGGATGACTGCAGAAAGAGGCAGTCTATCCTCCTCATCCTCCTCTTCTTCTTCTTCTTGCAGCCTCAACACCCTTCTCTTCTTCTGCAAGGGTGGATCATTGGCTGTGGGTTTTGATGGTGAAGGGGTTGGTTTTGTGGGTTGTGTTTGGGTTTTGGTGTGGGAATGTTGGCAGGCCTTGCTAGTAACCTAGAGATAAGGGTAGGATTGGTTTGTTTTACTAGCAGGGTCCTGTTCCCAGCACCGGCTTCAGAAAGGGCTTCAGCGACCAGCCCTTTGTGAAATCACCAGCCGAACAGATCTTGGTGGCTATAGCCAAGATTCTGTCCCTGGTCCATGCCTTGACATCAAGGACTGGCCTCCCTAGATACTTCGAAATGAATCTACTCATAGCCTCGAGTCTCTTTTTATCCTCTTGGCTATAAGTAGACCATCGGTGTTCTATCTCCCTTGTCTCCATCTTCCTAATCTCCTGATCTAGCAAGGCAGTGTCCATGTCAAAGCCTTGCCTGAACAGCTGATCAATGACAGAGTCCATTGATCTGCTTTGTTCAGCATCACCTCCTTGACAAGGGCTGCTAGATCAGGATCACCCTTCTCTACCTTCTCTCCCTCCTTCTCTCCTCTCTTCTTTTGATAAGTGACACTGAAATCCTTTTGGATTTCAGCCACTTCTATTTCAGCTCTCTCCTCCCTTACCTTCTCCTTCCCCTTCTCCCTACCAGTCTCTTCTACCAACACCCTCTCTTTTTCCACCTCTTTCCTCACCTCTTTCTCTTCCTCTACCCTCTTCCTCTTAGCTTGCACTGATGTCTCCCCCTTTTTGGGTGCATTGGTTGGGGTTTGACTATCAGCAAGCGCCTTGGCTACAGCAACCTCCACCATGGGTTGTATATGTGTGGGAAGCCTCTCATCAATGGTTTTCATCACAATGTCTGTGATTATTGGTGTGATGAGAGGCAGGGATTGATGGAAGATAGCAACTAGTTGCTCAGGAGGGTTCTGTTCCTGAGAACTAGTGCCAGAAGCAGAGGCAGGTGGCTGAGTTTTTGGGAGTGGTTGAGTGTATTGGAGACCTTCGGGTGAAGGTGCCATCTGTGGGTCAATGGTGGCAGATGGACTTCTATCTTGAGACATTTTGCAAGCAGCTCTTTGAGTCTGCTTACCTCATCCTCTAAGATAGTGTTTTGTGCAACTGCATCATAGAAGAAGCACAGGTCATCATCAGTTTGTACTGAATCACCTGACCTCCTGACTATGGCAGGATGTACATGCACTGAGTGTGACTCAGTAGTTGCATGTGCCCCTTTGTATTGGTACTGGGGACTTCCAGCCTCCGGATTGTATCCATCATCGGCAGTTGCCTCTGGTGAGGTCTTATTGATGTTACCAGCTTCTCCCTGCTCAGATGTTGATGCAGAGGAAGTGGCAGCCTCACCAGAATATCCTATCTCCCTAGCCACACTGGGAGATTGGACATGTGATTCTCTGTGTTGTGGGCTCTCACCAACACTTGTGTCCACCCTCTCTTCGGTTGGAGTTTCCCCAGTTGTAATTGGTTTCTGGGGAGAGGGTGGAGTGTTCAGGTGAGTCAACACTTTGGCAATTATGAGAGTAGGGCTTTGTGGGGCGGTTTCAGTGGGTGATGGGTTTGAAGCAGATTGCACATGGGGAGGAATGTGCGTTTCAATGGCAATCTTCTCAAGTGAGACAGATTCCAAATTTGTGGCTGCCCCAGAAGTGGTTGCATCAGGCTCCTGTTGAGAGGAAACCTGTGCGGTTGTGGTGGGTGGAGTCGTGGTGACTGCTGGGAGAATCTGACCAGCAGCCACTTCCTGCCTTTGTGTTGCAGGGGCATCCTCAGGGGACTCATTTCCCTGAGGATTTGGAGGTGGGAGGCTGTGGGTTCCAGCTGCGTGGGTTTTCGCAGCTTGGCAGCCTGTTTGAGTGATTGGTTGGTGTTGTGCCTGGAGTATACCTCAGCTAGAACAGCCATGGCAGGGACCCCAGTGCCAACAAGTCCCTCAGCAGTAAGCTGGCTCTCGATGATGGCCATTATGAACCGAGGATACAAGATCCAACGGTTAGAAATGGGTTTTGTGGCCATATCCTTGATTTCCAAAATATGATTTCAGTAAAGTTCAGGGGTTGTTTTTCAAGGATGGAATACAATACCTGTTGCCACCTTGTGGACATCTGGTCCCATGAAGATGTTTTTGGAGCCAGACACACATTCACCATATGGAATATAAGACGTTGAGGATCTGGAAGTGTTTCTTCAACAAGGTGGAGGCAGAGAGGTCGCCCTGATAGTCATTGGCGGTGAAAGATAGATCGAGGGTGCCTTTGGGGTAAGAGTTGGGAAGGTGGCATCCTCCAGTTTTAGGGTTTTTCGAATAGTAGCTGAGTGATAACCACTAGGTTGTTTACGGAGGACCGGAGAGAGACCTCGCCATCATTCTCTCCGGTTTGGACGGTGATGTTGGTCCAGAACTCCGATAGGGAGTCGGTGTAAATGGTGGGGTTTAGAAGAAAAGCCGTTTGGTATGGAGATTCGTACATGAGATCAACGGCATTGTGGAATTTGGCCCAAAATGGCGACTTAGTGAGATGTGCGACACAGTTGTGTCGAGGTTTGAGTTGCATGGCCGCCATTAATGGTGTATGGGAAGTTCAGAGGTTTTTGAAAAGTTAGGTCAAGTGAATTAAAGCTCTGAAGGTTGGGTATTTATAGGGTATGGCAAAGGCTGAAAGAAAACTACTGAAGGTTTTGGTCATCAGTTGTTGAAAGTACTGATGATGTGGTTTTAACCTTCTGTGGTTGTAACATCTGAGGAGTCTTCAGTAGTTAAAACTACTGAGACCTTGGTTTTGTCCTTCAGATGTTGTAAACAGCTGAAGACTTGTTAGTCTTCAGTAGCTATAAACTACTGAAGACATGGTTTTCATCTTCAGACGTTGTAAAACTGAAGAGGTGTTAGCCTTCAGTTGTTGTGAACTACTAAATCAGTAGTTGTGAACTACTGAAGACATGGTATTGCTTCAGTTGTTGTAAACGACCGAGGACTTGGTGTTAGTCATCAGTAGTTATGAAACTACTTATGAAACAGCAACTGTTTGCATCAGCTGAAGAGTAAATTTACTCATCAGCTGTTTCCGTCAATTCAGTTGTTTCATGCTGACCTCACATTTACTCATCAGCTCTTTGACTGACTTTCAGATATTTCATTGACCCTTCAGCTCTTGTGAATATTTATGCCTTCAGCTCTTGTGATCAGATGTTCACAAGTGCTGATGAAATACTCTTCAGAGCTGGTGAACAGATTTTGTCTTCAGTACTTGTGTGTAAGATTACACTTAGTACTTGTGAACAAGATTTGTTCTTCAGTACTTATTTGTTTGAAAATATACATCAGTAGTTGTAATCCACCTCACTACATCAGTTGTTTTCAAAATAATGTACATCAGTACTTTAAAGCATTTTAGTCTTCAGTATTTGTGAAAATGCTGAAGTCTAAATTACTCATCAGTACTTATATTTGACCTTTGCATACTAATGCTCATCAGTACTTGTGAACTGAGAGCATCAGCATTGGTCAAATTATTCTAGCTGCAGCATACCAAGCCTTAGCACCAAATTCTGGAATGTAGCACTATTTAAAGGCTTAGTAATATGTCTGCAAGCTCATCAGCACCAGGCACAAACTTAGGATCAATCAGACCTTTTTCATAGCAATCCCGAATAAAATGATGTCGATCTCTATATGTTTGGTCCTAGAGTGCTGGACTGGATTTTTAACAACGCAAAGAGCTGAAGCACTATCCATTAATAATGGAGTCTTAGTCTCTGTAATGCCATAATCCAAGAGTTGGTTCTGAAGCCAGAGTATCTGAGATGTAAACTGCAGCAGCAATGTACTCAGCTTCAGCAGTGGATGTAGCAATTGATGTTTGTTTCTTACTCTGCCAAGAACTAAACAATTGCCTAGGAATTGGCAACCACCAGAAGTGGATTTTCTGGTGACTTTGCATCCTGCATAGTCACTATCAGAGAAAGCAACTAATTTGCAAGAATGCCCAGTTGAATACCAAAGACCTAGTGATTGGGTACCTTGCAGATATCTAAAGATCCTTTTGACTGCAATCAAATGGGATTCTTTAGGTGCAGCCTGAAACCTAGCACAGGCACATGTTGCAAACATGATGTCTGGTCTAGAAGCTATAAGGTACATTAAGGACCCATCATACATCTGTAAAGGGTTTCATCAACCGCTTTACCTTTCTGATCTACATCTAGTTGTGTGATGCTGCTCATGGGAGTAGAACAGGGCTTACAGGTTTGTAAATCAAACTTATTCACAACTCCTTTGTGTATTTGGACTGATGGATGAAGATTCCATCATCCCTTTGTTTGATTTGTAAACCTAGAAAGAACTGTAATTCCCCATAGCACTCATTTCAAACTTTTGCTTCATGAGCATTGTAAATTCATCATACACTTTAGATCAGAGGATGCAAAGATGATGTCATCTACATAAATTTGAACAAGGAGTTTATGTTTTCCCACAGTCTTGATGAATAAGGTTTTATCAATGGTGCCTCTAGTGAACTTATTCTCTAGAAAAGTTGATAGTGTCTCATACCAAGCTCTAGGAGCTTGCTTCAGCCCATAAAGAGCCTTATGAAGCTTGTACACCCAATCAGGATGTTTATTGTCCTCAAAGCCTGGTGGTTGACACACATAAACTTCTTCTTTATTTTACCATATAAGAAGGCACTTTTGACATCCATTTGATAGACCTTAAGACTATGAAAGGCAGCATAAGCTAAGAACAGTCTGATTGCTTCCAGTCTTGCCACAGGGGAAAGGTCTCATCATAATCGATGCCTTCCTCTTGTGCAAACCCCTGAACAACCAGCCTGGCCTTGTTCTTAACTATTTGGCCCTTCTCATCTGTTTTGTTCCTAAATACCCATTTGGTGCCTATTGCACACTTACCTTGGGGTAATGGAACAAGCTCCCACACTTGCTGTTTTTTGAACTGAAAAGCTCAAGCTGCATAGCTTCACCCATCCATTGTCTCTTAAAGCAACATGATAGTTCTTTGGCTCTTGCTGACTGATGAAGAGAGCATAGAAGCAGAAGTTGGACAATTGATTCCTGGTTGAAACTCCAGCATTGATATCACCAATGATTTGAGATGTGGGGTGATTCTTCAGCTCTTGATAGACTATGATATCTGTGCAAGTGTTTGTAGACCCATCAGCAGCAACAGATGGTGATAGAGATTCCTGAAACCATGTAGAAGATGGCAGCTCAAATGAAGTAGAGCAAGCAGAAATCTCATCAGCATTTGTTGTGGATGGGGCTGCTGAGGCTACAGGAGCATCAGGTTTAGTGGACTCAGGCAGGTTATCACTAAACCTGAAGAGGTGAGTACTGACTACATCATCATCAGTACCACCAGGTGGAGAACTGTTGACAGGCTCAACAGCTGGAGGTTGATAAGGAACATATTGCAGTATGTCCAAATCAAACAACTCTAGGGTTTTGTGGAATCTTGTCCTTTGGAGATTCATTAAACTTAACATGCAGAGTTTCTTCAACCGTCTTTGTCCTACAGTTGAAGACTCTGTATGCTTTGCAAGTTGATGAATAACCAACAAAATACCCTGCATCCACCTTACTAGCAAACTTCTGGAGTGGGTTGCTAGTGTTGAGAATGAAACATGGACACCCAAAGGCTCTAAAGAATGAAATCAGAGGGGCCAAATGATGAAGAACTTCATAAGGAGTCTTCATCAACCTCTTATTCACTAAAGCTCTATTCTGTACATAGCAAGCTGTATTGACAGCTTCAGCCCAAAAGGTCAGTGGCAGCCCTGAGTCAGCTAGCATTGACCTTGCAGCTTTAATGAGAGTCCTGTTCTTTCTCTCAACCACTCCATTCTGCTCAGGAGTTCTAGGAATACTAAACTGCCTTTTAATTCCCTTGGACAGGTAGAAGTCATCAAGTGTGTGGTTTCTAAACTCTGTTCCATTGTCACTCCTCACACACTTGACCTGCAGGGAATACTGCTTTTCTACAAATAACACAAAGTTCATGATAGTCTTGGCTGCTTCATCCTTGAGTGCAAGAAGAAAGTCCATACAAACCTGGAATAATCATCCACAATTACCAGGCAGTATTTCTTCTTTGCCATGCTCATCACTCTGACAGGACCAAGGAGATCCATGTGCAGGAGTTGCAAGCAGGCAGTGGACTTTGGTTCTTCTATTGAAGGGAATGAAACTTTGTGTTGTTTTCCTTTTAAGCAAGCAGTGCAGTTATCTTCACACTTGAACTCCTTCAAAGGCAATCCTCTTACTAAACCATGGCTTATCAGCTGATTCATGTTCTTAAATTAACATGCCCCAGCCTTCTATGCCATAGAGTAGACTCTTGAGGAGAGGCCTTGGAGAATAGGCAAGGATGGCCTTTTAGATCTATCTTTTTGGAAAGATCTAAGGCATACACTCTTCCTGTCCTGTTGGCCTTCAGGAGAGTGTATTCATCCAACACCTTGTCAATCAAATGTAGAACTTTGGATGACAGAATCTGACAGTTCTGGCTTGTGAAAAGGGCAACATGGCCTTTATCACACATTTGACTGACACTCAAGAGGTTGTACTTGAGATTCTCCACATGGTTAACATCATCAAACCTTATTTCCCCATTGGAAACAAAGCCTTTTCCAATGATGTAACCCTTTGCATCATTGCCAAAGGAGACAAATCCCTTCTTTCCTTGAGAGTATTCATTAAGAAGGGAGCTGCTTCCTGTCATGTGCATAGATCCTCCACTGTCTACATACCAGATGCTTCTTTGGCATGTTGAAGTACCCTGCAATCATAACCACATGTTAGTTAGTTTTAGAGACCTAAACCTGTTGGTTTTGGGTCTGTTCTCAACAACAGGTGCAACACTAACAGGTGTTTTATGTGTGACAGCCTGAGGTGAAGGAGATGGTGCAGAAGAGGAACCCTTTGGCTTGGACTTCCTTTTCTGTGGTTTCAACACAGGAGCATCTAAATGGTTGACTCTTCCCATTAGATGCTGAACCATCATCACCAGTTGTGTCTGACTTTGTGATAAAGCTTTCAGCTCTTCAGACACATTGGGGCTTGCTGATGATGGATTCCTATGTTGCACCATCTTCTTTTGAGCAACCTCAGCTGTTTCCTGAGCAACCCCTACCTTCTTTTTAGATTTAGCTTTGGGCTTAGGGATTTCAGGCTTTGATGTTGCTAGTACAAACTTGGTCTCAAACTCATTCTTCATTTTATTTATGTCCTCATTAATTTTCTCCTTTTGTTTGAGTTTGGAACCCCTTTTGTACCAGCAATCATCAGTAAGGTGATTGAACAAGCCACATATCTCACATGGCTTCTTCTTCATCTTATGTTGATCATCAGCTGAAGAGGATGAAACTGCTGAAGACTTGTTCTTCAGCTGTTTGCTATCAGTACTAGCAGTTTTCTTCCTAGTAGTGCCTGCTTTCCTGACATCCTCTTTAGCTGTCTTCAAACCTTTTCTACTGTTAGTTTTCTTCTCTTTAGTGCTAACAGTAGTTGAGGTTTGAACTTCAGATGTTATCACTTGCTCTCCAGTACTTTCAGTACTTCTAGAGACAACACCTGAGTTGATCAACCTTTTGATCATGTGACAGTCAGCATTTGAACCATCAGCTGTTGTAGCATCAGCTGATTGGTTTTGGCAGGAGTTAATACTGACTTCTATCTCTGATGATGCTGAATCAGAAGATAGTAGGTCACATGATGAGAAGGATTGGTTATTGCTCTCTCCATCAGATTCAACTTCTGCTCTTGAAGTAAAATCTGTAGGAGGAGCAGTGTGATTATAACCAATGCCAAACTTCACATTGGAAGCTGATTGCTTGCTAAGAAGCATTTCAAAACCCTTGCATGATTGCACCCATCGATCACACTCTACTTGGGTGGTTGCAAGAGTTTCCTTGAGGTCTCTGTACTTCTCTAGAAGTACATCTTCCCTAGCTTTATCATCTTTTATTTGGCATTTAAGCTTGTAAATCTCATCATTTTTCTCATTAAGTGCAGCCTCAAATTCAGCTTTCTTTTGGAAATTGTGTTCTAGCTCAAGATTTTTATCTATTAAAGCTACATTTGCTTCTCTAATAGAGACAAATTCTGCTACGCATGATTCAAACAAAGCTTGGCTTTGGCCTCAGAGGATACCTGCGATGAAGCATTGGATGATGACCCCTCAGCAGACTCAAGGGCCATCAGAGCAAGATTTCCAAATGGATTATCACCACCATGTTGACCAGCACCTTGGAGTAGTTGTTCCTGACCAGATAGATCATCTGGCAGACTACTCCAGTCAAACTCCTGGGGTGAAGAAGCTGTGTTGTTGAGGTTGTTTGATGATGAGATTGGGAAGATAGAGGCTCAGGAAGAGCATGTGGTGGCTGAGCAGAAGGTACTTGAGTTTGACTGGGCTGAGGCACATAGTAGCAGGGTATGGGTATGGCATATGACCCTGAGGCACAAAATAAGCAGGTGATGCCTGTGCTTGTGATGGATGGCCAGAACTGGAGGAATGTTGCCCTCTGTGCTGTGAGCTATTGCTTGGAAAAGTCACAAAGGGTGCAGAGGAGTTAGATCCAGATGATCTACACTCTCTAGCAAAGTGTCCAAGCCTTTGGCACTTGTGACACCTCAACTTGCTCTTGTCAAAACCAACTTTGGTTTTGCCAGAGAGACCAGGGAATTTCCTGCCAGTTCTCTTGTAGAACTTTTGAGATCTGATATTTATCATTGCCATTTGGTTCAAAATATCCATCTCTTCCAGATCATCATCTGGAATGCCCTTCAAGTCCTCTATCAGAAAGCACAGATTTTCACTGCTACCACCTGAACTACTACTAACACCAACAAAAGTTTGTTCAGAGTTGGTAGAGAAATCAATATGCCCATCATAAGAACTCTCTGATGCAGCATATTCCGACTCCTGACTTATCAAGGCAGCATTGACATGGACAAAGTCATCAGTGAGCTTGCCAGAGGTAGACAACTTCCTCTTTTGCTCTATCTCTCTCTCAAAAGTGAGCAGTTTCCCATGAAGTTGGGTGAGAGATAGAGTATCCAGATCTGCACTGGAGCGTAGGACAATAGTATAAGTGTCCCATCTCTCAGGCAGTGATCTGAGGAATCTGTTGTTCATCTGGCTGTTAGAGTACTCTTGTTTGACCATCTTTAACTCAGAGATCAAACAAGAAACCGCTCAAACTGCTAAGTCAGAGTCTCACCCTTCCTATGAGAGAATGTCTCATATTGTTGGGCGAGGATTTCCTTAGTATTTGCTAAGACCGCATCGGTTCCTCCGAACTGTTCCTTCAGAGCAACCCATAGGTCATGAGCAGTTTCATGATGCAAAAGCCCTGAATAAATCTCATTTGGAATAGCCATGGCTAAAATTCCATGGGCTCTAGCATCAATCTCGAACAGCTTAAGATCTTCGTCCGAATATTGTTCAGGTTTCTTCGGAACCTGTTCATTTGATTCAGGGACGCTCACCATAGGCTTGTATGGTCCATGCACCACTGACTTCCAACAACCAACACTGTTGACAGACAAGTGGTGAAGCATACGACGTTGCCATATGTTATACTCATTCCTCACAAGCATCGGAGGCTTGGTTGAGGAACCAGTATTGTGAGGATCGTTCGTTGGTGTCGTCATCTCAGTTTTTAGTCAAAATCAAGTTTGAACAAAACAAATGTAGCTCAAAACCACGAGAGAACCTCAAGTTTTGGCCAGAAACAGCAGAATCTCACTCTCTATAGCTAATTCTTGCAAATTGCTAATTCGATCAAACGTAGAGATCAAAAGAGCAGTTTCAAATGATCAATAGTGAAATCGATCAATGATTAACCTGCTCTGATACCATTTGACAGGATCTCAGCCTCTAGTTTGATCAATCAGATTGTATTCGCAGCGGATTTAGCACAGTAATTAGCGATTACAGCAAGAACACAAAAGATTTTGCATGTAAAAGTACAAACATAGAGAGAAAGAAAAGTTCTGCAAAAGATGTTTTCTATAACTCCACACGTTTCGGTGCCGAATACAATAGGCACATCGTCCTTTTATAGAAGAAAAAGGACGAATGCTGATGTCACTTGACAGTGACATCAACCGATTATTAACAAACTACTGATGGAACATTAAACTACTGAAGATGTCAACAGCTGACATCTTCTTACAAAATCTTACCTATTACAAGTACTGAAAAAGGAACTACTGAAAATCTACAACGACTGAAGAACAACCTCTTCAGTCGTTTACAACTACTGAACTATAACAGCTGAAAACAAACTCTTCAGCTGTTGTACAAACTACTGAAAGGAAAAACATAAACTACTGAAAAGAAAAACCATCACAACAACTGAAGAACACTTCTTCAGCTGTTGTGACAAACTCTGAAGCTTCAGCACTTGTTCATCAGACTTAGGCTTCAGATGATTTATCACTGATGACTTAGTAGATGTCATCAGCTGATGTCTTCAGTCTTTGTCTTCAGACTTTGTGCATCAGTAGATGATCTTCAGTTCTTCAGCTTTTGATCTTCAGCACTTGTCTTCAGTACTTGAAGTCTTCAGTACTTGTATGCTTCAGTACTTCAGACTTTAGTACTTATCTTCAGCACTTTGGGATCTTCAGCTGTTGTACTTAAGATCTTTGATCTTCAGCTGTTGATTCTTCAGACTTTGTCAAACTGCTGATGAAGGTCTTCAGCAGTTGTTATGATGTCATGTGGGACTTAGAAGTTTTCCTGATCTTGGCTCATTGGTTCTTTTGGTCCAACAAAGTAACACCCCAAGTAAGCAAATACTCATAGTCTAGACGGGTCTAAACATAAAGCACGAAATAACTAGAGATGACTTTTTCCAGTCTTTATTTTCTCCATCAGTGCCCGCGTGACGTCAGTCCTGGTCGTCATCACTACTGGAGAGACTCGGGGGCAGGTCGAGATAGTTACCCCATACGTTGGTCTCATCAGCGGGCGGCCAAATCCTAATCCGGTTCGCCGGGAACCCTCTAATTCGATCCGTCCGTCTCACGGCTCCTCCGTTGTTCACTTGTTGGGGTCTTGCCTCGGGGCGTACCTTGCAATAGCATGTGCAATAGTAGGCGTAACGTGAGTGAGCGAATCAAGATCAGCTGGTGTGACGGGGTCTGTAGATGCTACGGGAACTACAGGTGCAGCAGGGTTAGGTTCCACAGGATTAGTCGGTGCAGTGGCGATAGCAAGTAGAGCGAGCACAACCGGGTCTATGGGTTCTTCCTCTTCAAACGAGTCTGGTGCGTCAAGCATCACCTCCTCAGAGTTAGATTTTGTATTAGAAGATGTTTGCACTAGATATGCCAAGAGAATCTTTTCAGGCTTCGATTCGTTTTCAGAAGAAGTAACAGAAGGGCTGATAGAAGACATCTTGAAATATCATTAAGATATTTTATGAGATTTGGGTAATATGAGCTATACCGCATGAAAATGACAATCGGGAATTTGGCATAATAACAATGAGATGTTCCGAGTGTAATCGTTTGATTCGTAAATCAAAGCGAGTACGTTGACCAATCAAAGTATTAAGTTAACCACAACTTTGTTGAAGACATGCGTTCCTATAAGCAGATACTCATCCCGAGGATTCCTAGGTAAGGTAGACAGATCCATCGTCTGATTTGGATTTATACGAATACCTTGCCTAGACAGAACACCTCGAGATACGGGCATCCCACTCTTCCAACATTGCATGTATCCAGTGGTGAGACACAGATTTTGATGAGATTTTGAGAACTACGAATAACGATTCAAAGCTCATTTTGATAACCATTTGATTTAGGCACACAATGCCTTAGAATATGATTTAAGATTTGTGTGTGTATTGATAAGATTCAAGGAATAAGAGGAATCATATAAGACATATAATCACATAATCAAATTCCAATAACCCATGCTTCGGTCCATCAAGATCATCACGTAGCCCAGTTTAAGTACATTCTTAGTATACCGGTGATGCTTATATATAGGGTTCCCCGCAGCATTCCCACCACATCCACGATATACCTTG
Source organism: Flaveria linearis (assembly GCA_024085815.1). Classification (NCBI taxonomy): domain Eukaryota; kingdom Viridiplantae; phylum Streptophyta; class Magnoliopsida; order Asterales; family Asteraceae; genus Flaveria; species Flaveria linearis. Next base: position 30,651 of record JABSNV010000744.1, on the reverse strand, counting down.
AATGACACTTAAACCAGTTACACGACATCCTAATTTTTCCTTAGCATCATTTCAAAGAGTAACGTTATGTATGTGTAGAGAGTATCATCACTAGATACATTTCTTGTAGTCCCCTTTCATTCTAAGCATTCAATCAGTTCCTTAGTTACTAAAATGCTAAGTGGAGGAATGTCTCATAAAGGATAAGGTCAATGTCATGATTGGAAATACCCTAAAGGCTTTAAGTAGGACAGGACTTAAGTAATAGCAAGTGTTAGTAATGTTTTGTTACCCTTAACAAAGTCTTGCTAGAATTATGATCCTAGCACACCATAGGGTATAGAATAGAGAACTTGTGATACTCCTGACTGTTACCTCATGGTAATATTTTCCAGGCTTCTCATGCAGTGCAAATTGCAATTACGTGTGCACCCGTAATGGTAATTTACCTTGCATGGTCACCCTAGCTCCACTTACCCTAAGTTAACATCATAGTATTGCCAACACTCATCAAGCCTGATTCGTGTACTGTCCTCATGTCCATGAGCCATTAGTATTCCAATAGTAGTGTATAGTAACAAGTAAACTCCAAGCATATAAGCACAATATGTTTAATGATAGTTGCCTATTGTTAGGGTCGGATTTAGTATTAGAAGATGTCAATGTAAATTGACCCATTTGCCTTAGTGACCTGTGTATTGACCATAGTTTATCACTCATCCCAGAAATCCCCAGGTAAGCATAACTAGTCTCACAATAAGATTTATACGATATGCTTGCCTTAGCCCGAAGGCCTTTTGCCAGGAAATCCAGAATACAGGTGTCTATGTGTCACAGGGATATGTTAAAGCAAAAGTTTTCAGGTAACCAAAAGTTCAGGAAATTCGTAAGTAACCCTTTCCGTGACTCACAGTAACTCGGAGTCACCATCCCTGTAGTCGTAAGCTCACAGGGATATGTTAAAGCAAAAGTTCTCAGGCAACCTAATTAAGTAAGCACAGCTTAATAATCTATGTGTGTGTAACTAATGCAAATCCAGCTATAGTCTAAAATGCAATGCAAATGAGATGTAAAATTCATTTTAGTTCGCTATAACTAATGCTCTGATACCAATCTGTCACACCCTCATTTTCCATGTACGGGGTTTTACCGTTAGGCGTGTGACATAACCAGGATCTCAGTAAAAGCATCAGTTACACCAAACGACTCGATAATTACAAATCATATAAGTTGATTAATTTTAATGAAACAAACCAAATATATTTAAGTATTGCGGAAGCGAAAACAGGAAAACATTTAACAACGGTTTTGGAACACGCAAACACGCGTCCAAATCCAATTTATGTCAAGTACATGAATTTATATCTTGAAAACAGTTTGGAATGAACGCAAATGACATGCAGTGGATGCTGTGCTCCTAAACGTGCCACATCAATGTCCTGAGAGAAAACATGCAAAAGTCAGTACAAGACTGGTGAGTTCACAGGTTTATCAGAAAACAGTAAGTATCAGTAATGAAATTCCCGGATTTTGTAATCAAAGTATATAATGGGTAGCTAGTCCATAATGATCACTATGTGTACGAAGTCGCGACCGAGCTGACATGTAATCAAATAATAAAGTAGACCCCGGCTGTGGATCCCATACCAGAACACAGTAAAACAGGATAACCGTTCACCCGTTTGACCAGCTAGCGCGACTAGCCCGGCGGGGTATGTCAATCCCAGTAGATCTACTAACAATCACCTCGCTACTTGCGTATTAACAGTCCGAATGGCAAAGTATACAAACATAGTATCATGTATATGCAGTATCATAAAAACCCAATGTAATGTAACGTTTATGAAATAGCATGTTTCTCTCCCCCAAAAATAGTATAAAGTAAAAGTGGGTTGTAAACTCACTTGAAAATAAGTATATATATAAGATGATAGGATGAATATCGTTGTTCCAACGAATGCCTTCACGAGATAATCGTTGTTCCAAAAATAGTATAAAGTAAAAGTGGGGCTGTAAACTCACTTGGCAAATAAGTATATATATAAGATGATAGGATAATAATCGTTGTTCCAACGAATGCCTTCACGAGATACCTAAACATGTATATATATATATATTTTAAGATTTAGGTTATTAATAAGGTTTAACGATTATACGCGAACTAGGGTTTCGATAAGAATTTGGGGTTTTTATAAGTAATATGTTTTTAACGTATTCATATATGTTTCAAGTTCAATTATCATGATAAAATTTTATTTAATAATGCCCATTAATATTGTAAAGATTTTATTGTTTCAAGTTCAATTTTTACTTAAGTAAATAAAAAAAACTCATTTGTATCAACATATAAAGTTTAAATATAAGTTTTAAATAACCATTTTAAGTTAACTATGACCTTAAAAGAATAACATTCGACCCGAAATAAATTTATTAGTTGATACCCATTTTTAATAGGATTTAACCAAGAATATTTTTAAAGTGTTTTTTTAAAACAATTATTTAATTTCTAAAATCAATAGAAAAATCCAGAAAATTATTTGGTGCTCAAAATATAAATAAAGTTTATAAAAATTATTTTATATTTAATAAAATTTTCTAAAATAAAAATATGGTTGAAAAGCCTTTTAAAAAATATTTGAAGGTTCGCGGGTTCGAACCCGGGACCTCAAGTGTAGCAAGGGAGCACAGAACCAGTAGACTAAGGCATCCAGTCGCGATAGCCTTTGGTCCCGAATTGTTTTAACCCATCCCAACTGAACACCCCTGTAACATCCAAAAGTTCAAATTTATTTAATTAATTAAAATTAGTGTTCAGTCGCATGCCATACGAGCGAATGAAGCTCAATCGCACGAATGTCGGGCGTATGGGCTCAATCGCACGATTGAGTCGTGCGAATAAGCCAGTCGTGCGATTGAGTATGTCGGCTAAAAATAGGCATGAAGGATAAGTAGGGCGGTTAAGGGGTTGAAAAGCAGAATCTATCTGCTGTAACATCCTTCCCTTGTTCCCTTCGAACCCAAACACCCTGCTCTTGCCCAAGTCGATCAAACTAGCTCCGTTTTGGTAAGTTTTGCTTGGTACGGATCGATTTTTGAATATGTTAAGCTATGTGGGTGGTGGGAATTGATCCAAAAACATGTTTTAATCAGAGTTCCTGTTCCATCTTTCTGTTAAACTGAAAAGTGAAGGTTCGGGCCCTAGTTTTTGGGAAGTTTGATGAAATAAGGACCCGAAACGCTTGTAAATGAGGTGTACAGGTTCTGTTATGAATATGGTATAATCTGAACAGTTAAAACTCGAGTTTTTGGATCAAATATGTCAAGAACACAGCTGCTGATCCGTTTCAGGCGAATGAGCCCAGTCGCACGACCCATTCGTGCGACTGAGTCAATCGCATTGTTCAAACGTGCGACTGAAGTTCAGTCGCATGCACCAATCGCACGAATGGAGGTCATTCGCACAAACCCTGTTATATCTCATTCGCACCTCTGTCGTATGGTCCATTCGTACGATTAAGCTCAGTCGCATGTTCAATCGTACGAATGAGTCCAGTCGCACAGCCTTAGTCGTGTGAAGTGGTCAGCTAGGGGAAATTTGACTAAGTTAGGGTTTATTGCTTTGAAAAAAAGAGAAGTTTTAGCTACCCTAGCATATTTGGATTGATAACCACTTGTTGGAAACATTAAGGTGAGTTCTAATTGCCCTTTTTATGTGTTTATGCCGTTTGATAAATGTTGTTTGATAAAATCGGGCACTGGTATGCATATAAATAAATATAAAATGTGAAAATGAGTTGAAAGTGGTAAACTGTGGTAAATGGCGAGGTGGAGGTTTGACCCACCAACTATAGACGGAGGTTTGACCCGTCAACACCAATTATAGACGGAGGTTTGACCCGTCAACGCGCGAGGTGGAGGTTTGACCCACCAAACTACAGACGGAGGTTTGACCCGTCAACGCGCGAGGTGGAGGTTTCACCCACCAAATTAAAATTGATAAAAGATGTCCATAAATACCTTGTGGGTATTCGATATGCATATCAATACTGGGATAAATAAATGGACTGATGAATGTGTGTGTGGATCATTCGGTGTGATAACAGTAGATGAATTGTTATTATTGAAATGTGGTATATGTTAGAACTCACCAGTTTATCTGATTTTGTGTTTGTTTTCTTATGCATGCCAGGTAGTAATAGAGATGCTCGTGATGGTCCCCCACAGAGTTAACTTCCGGTTATGGTGTACGATACTGGCCACAAATGTTAGGTTTTGGGAATGAAGTACTTGAAGTTTAACAAAGTTTTGAATGTCGGTTAAAGTCTTGTAAATATGGTTAACGATGTAAATAGTTTTTAATATATAAAATTCCACTGCGTTTGTAGTCTCTGAGTTATTAATATAACCCAACTAGTAGCACCCTCCTTATTATATTATGGTTAATAATTTGAGGGTGTTACAAGTTGGTATCAGAGCCTTGGTTAAAGAGATTTGAACAATTAATTGTTTCAAACTTTAACTGAATATATGGGAAGTGCCAGTATCTACAGCCGGAAGTGGGGCGAAGTATTGTGTGGATGAGTACTTAATTATTTGTGATAATTCATTCAATTGTTGAATGAAAGTAATTGTTTAAACTAAAGACTAGTATTATGTGTATGCATGATTCTGTGGTTTAGATAGAGTTAGAAATAAACTGTGAAATGATAATGAGAAGAGGCAGGATGGTGTGAATAAGTAAATAATTGATAACACCTGGCCAATGTTATGAGCAATTTACATTATATGCAGCATCCTGGTATCACTCATTATTTGATAATGGTTTATTTCTTATCGTAGATGGAGGAAACTGGTAATACAAACCCTAGACTCGAAGCTAGGATCTCAGGTGATGAACTTAAGGCGGCTATAGGTGATGAAGTCGCCCGAGTGTTGCGTACTACCTTACCTAAAATGTTGAGTGACCTTAGGAAAGGTGGTGAATCATCTTCCCAACCAACTCCTCCACCTGTTATTGTTGAGCCTGTAGTGGAGAAACCAGTGTCATATAAGCATTTTAAGGAATGTGACCCGCCTAAGTTTGAAGGCCAGAAGGATGTAGTAGTAACTTACAAATGGCTACGAGAGATGGAAGCAGCGTTTAAACTTAGTAGATGTAAGGAAGATCAGAAGGTGGGCTTTGCAGTGCATTCTTTTCAAGCAGAAGCCTTGTACTGGTGGGATACAGTGGAACAGGCCATGGGTGAGGCCGCCGTAAGTCAGATGACGTGGGAAACTTTTAAAGAACTGGTGATAGAAAAGTTCTGTCTGAAAGGAGAGATGGACAGAATTGAGATCAAGTTTTTGCAATTTCAGGCAGACAGTTTAAGTCATAAGGAGTATACTTCTAGATTTGAAGAAATGGCTCGTTTGGTGCCTCATTTGGTAATTCCTGAGGCAAAGAGAATTACTAGATATATCCAGGGATTACCCCCTAAGGTAAGAATGCTGGTAAAGTCTAATTCTCCTTCTACTTACCAAGCCACAGTGAATTTGGCTGCGGATATGTATGAGGAAGTCGCTGAGTCTGAGAAACCTGTGGTGAAAGAGGAAGTGGTTAGTCATCAGGAAGCTTCACTGAGTTCTAGGCCTATGTATGGACAAGGTGGGCCGCAGAAGAGAAAGTTTAATGCTAGGGGTTTTGTAGGTCCCCCTCCTCGGTGTAATAGATGTGGGAAGTTTCATAGAGGGGAATGTAGATTGAATCACCCGGCATGTCGTAAATGCGGGAACCCTGGACATTTCGTTTCCAGATGTCCAGAACTTCTGTGTTATGGATGCGGGGAGATGGGATATATGAAATCTGAATGTCCAAAGCTTAGACCTGGACCGATTCCTATTCGTGCAGTGGGAGGACCGAGTAAAGTCAGCATGAGTGGTAGTAGCGGTACTGCGGGGAGAGCATTTACAATGACCACGGAGGAGGCTAAGGCATTACCGGATGCTGTGTCGGGTATGTTTCTTGTTAATGATGTACCTGCTAGAGTTTTATTTGATTCGGGGGCTAATAGGAGTTTCATATCAATAAATTTCCATGCCTTAATAAAAGTTAAACCATCAAAGCTAATGTTGCCTTTTCAGTAGAAACTGCCTCTAACGAATTTATAGTTGTTAGTGAGGTAATAGATGATTGTTTTGTCGAATTAGAAGGTGTAAAATTTCCTGCTAGGTTACATATGATGAAATTAGGAGGTTTTGATGTAGTATTGGGAATGGACTGGTTATCTACGTTTGAGGCTCAGATAATATGCAAAAGAAAGATGATTGTGTTGCGAGCACCAGATGGTAATTCGGTAACGGTTTTTGGTGATGATCATGATAGTGGGGTGAAAGTCATATCTATGATTAAGGCTGAGAAATTATTGAATAGGGGTTGTGAGTCATTCTTAGCATATGTAGTTGATACTGCTAAGAAGACGAAGAAATTAGAAGATGTTCCAGTAGTTTGTAATTTTCCTGATGTATTTCCTGAGGATCTACCCGGTATACCTCCTGATAGAGAAATTGAGTTTAGAATTGATTTAATACCTGAGGCAAAACCTGTCGCTAAAACCCCTTATAGACTTGCACCGGCTGAGTTAAAGGAACTCCTGAAACAATTACAGGAATTATTAGACAAGGATTTATCCAACCCAGCTCTTCGCCGTGGGGTGCCCCTGTTCTGTTTGTAAAGAAGAAGGATGGCAGTTTAAGGATGTGTATAGATTATAGAGAGCTAAATAAATTAACTGTCAAGAATAAATACCCATTACCTCGTATAGATGATTTATTTGATCAACTCCAAGGTGCTAATTGGTTCTCAAAGATAGATCTTAGATCCGGGTATCACCAGTTGAAGGTAAGAGAAGAGGACATACCAAAGACAGCTTTTCGTACGCGATATGGGCATTATGAATTTTTGGTGATGTCATTCGGATTAACGAATGCTCCTGCTGCATTCATGGATTTGATGAACAGAGTATGTAAACCGATGTTGGATAAATCGGTAATTGTATTTATAGATGATATTTTGATCTATTCTAAGAATGAAGGAGATCATGCTTGTCACATTCGAGAAGTATTGGAAAATACTTGTCACATTCGAGAAGTATTGGAAACCTTGAGGAAGAATAAGTTGTATGCAAAATTCTCGAAGTGTGAATTTTGGTTAAGGGAAGTGCAATTTTGGGTCATGTGGTGAATGCGGATGGAATATTGGTGGATCCTGCAAAGATTGAAGCGGTGGTGAACTGGGGAATTCCTAAAAGTCCTTCAGAAATTCGTAGTTTCTTAGGACTGGCAGGATATTATAGAAGATTTATTCAAGACTTTGCCAAAATTGCTTCTCCGTTGACGAAATTAACTCGAAAGGAAGTTAAGTATGAATGGAATAAAGAACAGGAAGCTGCTTTTCAGGAACTAAAGAATCGATTGACACAAGCCCCAGTATTAGCAATACCAAAAGGTGTAGATGATTTAGTAATATATTCTGATGCATCATATCAGGGATTGGGGTGTGTTCTAATGCAACGTGGGAGAGTTATTGCTTATGTTCTAGACAGTTGAAGACCCATGAAGTCAATTACCCAACCCACGATTTAGAATTAGCAGCTGTAGTTTTTGCTTTTAAGATATGGCGACATTACTTATATGGAGTGAGATGTACCATCTTTACTGATCATAAGAGCCTGAAGTATTTCTTTGAACAAAAAGATTTGAATATGAGACAAAGGCGATGGTTGGAGTTAATCAAAGATTATGATTGTGAAATTTTGTATCACCCCGGAAAAGCAAATGTGGTTGTTGATGCATTGAGCAAAAGGAGAAGTACGAACCATTAAGGTTAAGGCGTATAAACTTGTGATTACTCCTGATTTTATGCAACAGCTGAGAGAAGCCCAATTGGAAGCATTAAAAGAAGAAAATATTAAGAGAGAAAGAATGGTTGGTCAAGAAAAATATTTAGAAGAAAATAGTTATGGTGTTAAAATCAGATTTGGTCGAATGTGGGTTCCGTTGGCTTTACGCGATATGATACTAGATGAGGCTCACAAATCTAGGTATTCCATTCACCCAGGCATGACTAAGATGTATCAAGATTTGAAACAAGACTATTGGTGGCCAGGAATGAAATTTAATGTGATGCAGTATGTAAATAAATGTTTGACTTGTGCCTAAGTAAAAGCTGAACATCAGAAACCTTATGGATTATTGCAGCCATTAGCTATTCCAGTTTGGAAGTGGGATGATCTGACTATGGATTTATAACAAAGTTGCCCCGTACACCAAAAGGTTATGATACTATTTGGGTAGTGGTAGATCAGCTAACCAAGAGTGCTTTATTTCTACCAATACGGGAAACTTATTCGGTGGAAAAGCTAGCTGATATTTTACTAAAGAAATAATTAGATTGCATGGAGTTCCGAAAAGTATCACGTCTGATAGAGATGCCAGATTTACTTCTAGGTATTGGAGAAAATTTCACGAAGCCATGGGAACTAGACTTTACTTTAGTACAGCCTATCATCCCCAAACAGATGGTCAAAGTGAAAGAACTATTCAGACATTCGAAGATATGCTACGGGCATAGTGTATTGATTTTGGAGGTAGCTGGGATAGTCATCTTCCATTAGCTGAATTTGCATACAACAACAGTTATCATGCTACCCTTCAGATGTCTCCGTTTGAGATGTTGTACGGAAGAAAGTGCAAAACTCCACTTTATTGGGGAGATATGGGGCAACGTGAATTGGGGAATAGTGAAATAGTTGAAGAAACGATGTCAAAGTTTGAAGTAGTTAAAAATCATATTAGAGAGGCGAAAAGCAGGCAGAAATCATATGTAGATCGTAGAAGGAAACCATTAGAATTTAAAGTTGGGGATTTTGTCTTGTTAAAAGTTTCTCCCTGGAAGGGCATTATTCGATTTAGAAAGAGGGGCAAACTAAGTCCACGTTTTATTGGACCTTTCCAAATAGTGGAGAAAGTAGGGTATGTGGCGTATAGGTTGGACTTGCCTGAAGAATTAAGTGTTATTCATCCAACCTTCCACGTCTCTCAGTTACGCAAATGCTTAGCTAATGAAACTCAATATGTACCATTAGATGATATTGAGGTTGATGAGAAGCTCAATTATGTTGAACAACCCGTGGCCATTATGGATCGTAAGGAGAAGAAACTTAGAAATAAAAGCATTAGCTTAGTCCGGGTGCAGTGGGCACATCGCCAAGGATCTGAGTCAACCTGGGAACCAGAAGAAGAGATGAGACGGAACTACCCTCATTTGTTTTAGTCAGGTTTCGAGGGACGAAACCCTAAATAAGGTGGGTAGACTTGTAACATCCAAAAGTTCAAAATTTATTTATTTAATTAAAATTAGTGTTCAGTCGCATGCCATACGAGCGAATGAAGCTCAATCGCACGAATGACGGGCGTATGGGCTCAATCGCACGATTGAGTCGTGCGAATAAGCCAGTCGTGCGATTGAGTATGTCGGCTAAAAATAGGCATGAAGGATAAGTAGGGCGGTTAAGGGGTTGAAAAGCAGAATCTATCTGCTGTAACATCCTTCCCTTGTTCCCTTCGAACCCAAACACCCTGCTCTTGCCCAAGTCGATCAAACTAGCTCCGTTTTGGTAAGTTTTGCTTGGTACGGATCGATTTTTGAATATGTTAAGCTGTGTGGGTGGTGGGAATTGATCCAAAAACATGTTTTAATCAGAGTTCCTGTTCCATCTTTCTGTTAAACTGAAAAGTGAAGGTCGGGCCCTAGTTTTTGGGAAGTTTGATGAAATAAGGACCCGAAATGCTTGTAAATGAGGTGTACAGGTTTTGTTATGAATATGGTATAATCTGAACGGTTAAAACTCGAGTTTTTGGATCAAATATGTCAAGAACACAGCTGCTGATCCGTTTCAGGCGAATGAGCCCAGTCGCATGACCCATTCGTGCGACTGAGTCAATCGCATTGTTCAAACGTGCGACTGAAGTTAAGTCGCATGCACCAATCGCACGAATGGAGGTCATTCGCACAAACCCTGTTATAGCTCATTCGCACCTCTGTCGTATGGTCCATTCGTACGATTAAGCTCAGTCGCATGTTCAATCGTACGAATGAGTCCAGTCGCATAGCCTTAGTCGTGTGAAGTGGTCAGCTAGGGGAAATTTGACTAAGTTAGGGTTATTGTTTTAGATTTGCTTTGAAAAAAAGAGAAGTTTTAGCTGCCCTAGCATATTTGGATTGATAACCACTTGTTGGAAACATTAAGGTGAGTTCTAATTGCCCTTTTTATGTGTTTATGCCGTTTGATAAATGTTGTTTGATAAAATCAGGAACTGGCATGCATATAAATAAATATAAAATATGAAAATGAGTGAAAGTGGTAAACTGTGGTAAATGGCGAGGTGGAGGTTTGACCCACCAACTATAGACGGAGGTTTGACCCGTCAACGCCAATTATAGACGGAGGTTTGACCCGTCAACGCGCGAGGTGGAGGTTTGACCCACCAAACTACAGACGGAGGTTTGACCCGTCAACGCGCGAGGTGGAGGTTTCACCCACCAAATTAAAATTGATAAAAGATGTCCATAAATACCTTGTGGGTATTCGATATGCATATCAATACTGGGATACATAAATGGACTGATGAATGTGTGTGTGGATCATTCGGTGTGATAACAGTAGATGAATTGTTATTATTGAAATGTGGTGTATGTTAGAACTCACCAGTTTATCTGATTTTGTGTTTGTTTTCTTATGCATGCCAGGTAGTAATAGAGATGCTCGTGATGGTCCCCCACAGAGTTAACTTCCGGTTATGGTGTACGATACTGGCCACAAATGTTGGTTTTGGGAATGAAGTACTTGAAGTTTAACAAAGTTTTGAATGTCGGTTAAAGTCTTGTAAATATGGTTAACGATGTAAAAGTTTTTAATATATAAAATTCCGCTGCGTTTGTAGTCTCTGAATTATTAATATAACCCAACTAGTAGCACCCTCCTTATTATATTATGGTTAATAATTTGAGGGTGTTACAACCCCCAATTCGTATGAACCCTAATTTCGATTTGGTCAAATTGATCCCCAATTTGATGTTAATACCAACCGAATCCATGGGGCTTTTCTTCCCTAAGATCAAACGAGTATATGGGTATGTTCAATTACCTGTTTCGAGTTCGAACTGATGAGAAACAGTGAGTTGCAGGTCCGCGACCAAGGTTCTGTTCGAATTGATGTGTTTGTATGTTTTCAGATCAAATTGAGTTTGATGGTAGCTTTTAAATGTTTAAACGATCGTTAGTGCATCATTTCTTTTGATTATTATTTGGTTTTAGTGGTCGAATTGGTGAGTGGTCGACCGAACTTTCAGTCGAGTGGGTTTGGTAAGGATAACACTCGGATTTTTCAATTAATCGTGGGCCTCAGGTTCGAGCCATCCACTCTAATGTGTCGGGGGTTTCAATCGAGTCAAACCGCGTTTTTTTTTTGGGCGTTTGGGTCTCGCCGGATCGTCGCCGGCGGTCGGCCGGGAGCCGCCGGAATTACGGGGTTGGGCGGGGGGTTGGGTTTGTAATTTCAAAAATTACACAAATGATCCCTGTGGTTTATAAGGTTATTATTTCATGCTGAAAGTTTTTAAAACAGGTTTCAAGATTTACAAAGTTACCCCTTTAACTTCTTATTTTAAGTTTTAAATAGTTTTTAAGTTTAATAATTCTTATAAATTATTAATTGTATTATTATTATTATTATGATTTACATTATTATTATTAATATTATTTTACTTATTCATAAAATAATTATAAACAAGTTTTAGAATTTTAAAATTTAAATCCTAGAACTTACCAAAATTTTTCGGGTTGTCACATCTTATATGTATCTCTTTGAGCTCGTATATGCATCTATCTATATATGTTGTTGGATTGTAGAAAACTAGTAAAATAGTGTTGACTTTTTTAAAAATAATCCATCATGATCCGAACCCATCCTGATCCGAACCCATCCTGACCCAAACTCATCCTGACCTTTTTTTTCTAAATGACCCATCCTAACCAAACTCATCTTAACCCAAATCCATCCTAACCTAACAACCAACCCAATCCAACCCACCCATTTTGCACCTCTATGCGTGTGTAGTTTAACGTTTTAACATCTATATTTTTTCGTTTGACAGGTTTGTCATAACACGCTGGTCCTAGGTCAACTTAGTTATACTTTCCTATGTTTTACGTTTCTATCTAATTTCTTTACATTAACACATCACAACTTTAGTGATGGTGGTAACCAAGGCCGGCTTAACATTTATTGAGGCCCTAACCGAGCTAAAAAATGAGATTTCGCAATCTAAACAAAAACAACCTAATAAAATTTCTTTGAACAAAAGCAATAAATCAAAGAAAAATTTGTATACTAACTTGAGCCCTTGATAGTTGCTTTCTTTAATCAAAAAGGGGGCTAGCCGTTGTCGATCAAATCAATCGGAGAATAAGAAACTTAGGAATGGTCGTTTGTTTTATGAATTATGTAACTGTTTTCTTCAATAACCTATCAAATCATTAAAATTTTCATCGGCACTCAACTATCAAGTGTTTTCCGCTTTAAAATTTTATTGAGCTATATAATACCAAAACTCACTATAATTTTTTATAAACGATGGCCCTTATTTTTAAGGGAACCCAAGCCTAATGCGTCACAACTTACATTATAGAGTCGGCTCTGGTGGTAACTGGCGGTGGTATGACGTTATTTGGCATGGTTTTACGTTCGGTCACAATGCGGATGAGTTAATACTAATTGCTTACTAATACAAAAGAGAACTTGACGAATAGTAACCAAACTAGTCGATATACTACCACGTGTAATGTGAAGTACAATGTAATACATTTGTGTAGCTAGGGTGTAAAGAGCCGAGCCGAGCCGAGCTCGCTAAGGCTCGAGCTCGGCTCGTTTGGTTTTAGGAAGCTCGAGCTCGAGCTCGTTTATAGTTTTATTTATAAAGCTCGAGCTCGACTCGTTAGAAAATTTCAAGCTCGAGCTCGGCTCGAGCTCGGCTAGTTTATTGTTAATTATTAAATTTATATTTTTATAATTACTTTTATAATTATTTATAAGCATACTTTTTATATAACACAATATATTATTTAACTATTTTCTATCACAATATATTTAATAATATAATTTATGTAATATGTATTTATATATTTAATATGTAAGTAAAAAATACATATATACAAAAAGCTCGTTTAGCTCGCGAGCCAGCTCGAGCTCGATATCCTGAAGCTCGAGCTCGAGCTCGTTTAGTAACGAGCAATAATTTGAGCTCGAGCTCGGGCTCGAGCTGTTTAAGCTCAACTCGATTCGAGCTTTTTTCGAGCCGATCCGAGTAGCTGCGAGCCGGCTTGGCTCGTTTACACCCCTATGTGTAGCAATAATAACCAAGTTAGCCAACCCAAGTGGTTATTGCCTGTAATGGTGAGCGGTATGTGATCGTCGAATGACCACAATTTTCCATGTGGTAGGAAGAACTGTATTAGGTTTCCATGGTTGTTGCCCGAAAGGGCATTGCACCCCGACACGAGATACTCATATTAGATGTTGACGTCCAAGATTAAAGAAATGTGCTTTTTTACGTCATCTTGCTTTTTTACATGATTTTGATACATGATGATGTTAAGTTTATATTCTCTAGACTAGAAGAGCTTAAGTCACATAAATATATATCAGATCAACGTGTTAATAATTAATTGGCTCTATTTATTAAATCGTGTAATTTTCAGTAAGTATGTTATGTAAACTCTAGACGCATGTTTATATATTTTCCATTGGTTTCTTGTCTAATTGTGTGAAGTCAAAGAAAATTGTCACTCATGAAAACTTTAATCTATTTCAATATAATCATGTTAGTCACAAACATCGGAGGTTTTTTTTTTCCAGAATAGTATTGTTGGAAAATTTATTTATCAAAATGGATGATTTGAAGCTTATTTATCAAAATAGTTGTTTTTTGTACTTTTCTCACTCTTAAATTTATTGGATAAAAGAAATATCTATTTAAAAAATTTTACTTTGAAACAAGGTAACAAAAAGTTCTATTAAAAACAAATAATTTCGTTGTGATTTTTAAAAACTGTTTTCTAATTTTTCTATTTTTGGTATATGCATGTTCTCTTTAACATTTTTAAAATACATACAACTCTAGACACTTATTTCTTGAAATCAAATAAACCATAAATTAAATCTTTTTGAACTCGTCATCCAATACGTTAACTATTAATTTTATTACTCATAAACTAATATGTTAATGTATAATTAAAAATCAAATTAAACAATTAATAGCTCATCAAGATATAATGTTGTAGCTTTTGTATATCCGGATATTACAAAATCAAAATTGTTATAAACATCATTGTCTTTGTTCTCTTTAAAGATACATACATTTTAAAAGCAGATATTGGACATTTAAATTTTTAGACATCATGTTATGAAGTTTTTAGTTTTATAATCTTCACCCGTGAAAAGGTATAAGTTGTGTTGCCAATCGCGTTTGAATGTCTGGTGCTATCAGACGTTTTGGATACGTCAATAAAACACATCTTCGCATGCATGTAATAGGAAAAAATTTATTTCAATAGAAATTATAATTTAAAATTTTAAAAACAAAAATGTTTATAAAAGTATGTTAAATAAATAAAAAAATGTTTATGTAACACAAAAAACGTTTCTATTCTAAAAAAACATTAAAGAGAACATTTAAAAGAAGTTATAGACATTCTAAAACAATTTTGAATAGAAACTTTCTTTATCCAATAAGATTAAGAGGGAGAAAAACAAAATTTTTAAAGACAACCATTTTCGTAAGATTTTTCAAATCACCCAATTTGATAAACAAACTTTACACCAATATCTTTTTCGAAAAAAACTTCAAATATCGATTTATGCTAAATATAAATTTTATGCTATTATCAAACTAAGGTAAGGTAAATAAATGCTTTCATACAATGCAACTCATTGTTTTCATATATAGAAAACTGAATACAAGGTGCTCATGAGAGTGTGCATCAACAAATTTTACAACTTGCATGAGGAGAATAATGATTGTCAAATTAGTTAAAAACCGGAAGAAAATGATTAACTGTAAACATGTATGATCCTTCACAAGAATCATGATTATGGGGTTTATAAACATTAAAAAATAATAAATTAGGAACGATAATTAAGAAAATAAAATGTTTTTGATAGGCTATTTAGAATATGATGCTCCAACAGGTATGTGACAAGAGGACCCATAAACACCTGGGTTTTGTGGGATACATCTTATCAAATTATTGTGATCACTTAACTTCATAAACAAATAATTAACTTTAAAATAACAAAAATTTAAAAATCTAAATACTAAAATGAAAAAAGAAATCAAGATTTGAGAGGAGAATAATGATTATCTTGGGTTTTCTCATGTTATATGTCTCAAAAGGCCACCAAGTCAAAAGGTGTAATTACAATTTCTTCATTCTAATCATTCATAATTACTATAGTAATTATACTTAGTAAAAACCTAATCATTTCTTTTAACTAATTTCTGGTTTTGGTGTCGCTCTTTTGCATTAATAAATATATACATAAACGGTTATTATTTTAAGTTGTTCTAGAAATTTTATAATATTTTGTTTCAAAATGTATCTTTTTTGTATACTTAGACTTCCTCATGAATACACTAAGCATCTTGATTGATCCCCTGGATGGAAACAACAGCACTTATGATGATGATGATAATGAATGACATGTAGAACTAACCCCCTCTACCTCAAGTTTTTTTTTCAATTGGGTTTATGTGCAAATTGTAATGGTTTTTGAGTATGAATAATTAAATGTTTTGGTTAATACGTACCCCGTAAATGTTATTAAAGGAAGCATTTATGTATCACAACCTGATTAACTTGTTTATTATAACTACATCTTTCATTATAGTCACATAAGCACTTTTCCGTAAATGGTATTTACGGAATACCCAAAACGAAACATTTATAAAACATACCCACGTACAAACCATGAAGCATTTGCAAATAAACCAAATTCACATAAGACCTTTTACCTTGATTGTTTGAACTGGTTAAAATTTTCTGATGATGTTAGTTTAGACCCATATGTTTTATGAGTTTGGATGTCATCAAAGCAGAGCCAAGCATGCGTTGATCAGATCTCGTATAAAGGATTGAAAAGCTGCATAAAATACAAAGCGGATGTTCATCGACAAACAGAATCACATATCCACTAGAAAACCCGTTCGTAAAACTCTACAAAAAATATATGTTTATAATTTTTTATTTTTAAAATATGATTTACATATTAAGTTATCCAACAAGGAGAGTTGATCTTCTCCTGTATTTTTCTTTTTGTTACTAATATATATTTTCAAAATTAATTTATTAGTTGCTAATAATAGATTTTTTTAATACAAACACACATTCTTTTAAAATCTATTTCTTATATCTCATATGGCTCACAACCGCATCAATTTAGTAAGTATAAACATCAAGTATCACTAACAAAAGGCTATTGAATATCAATAATGGATAAAATTTTAAAAAACTCAATACCTTGACATCATTTATTAACGTACAATAATTATTGATAGAGTTTTAAGTTTTCAAAACACCTTTTACCATGATGCTTAGTAAACTAGACCTTAGCATACTACAACTAGGGGTTTAGCTATGTAGTATGGTGGACATGTTGTAATTAGAGCTTTAATTTAACTGAAATAAAAAATAAAAATGTATTGATGACTTTCGACGATTTATAAAAGAGAGATAAAACATTGATTAAGAGACTTGAACCTGTGATGTATCGTATAAAGTTTATGAATTAACTATTTAAATAATATTTATATTTTATATATACTATACGTAGTTAAAACGTTACACAATGCTATATTCGGAATTTTCTAAAACATTATAATTATAAAGGGAAAAACAAAATTGTATTAAAAAATAAAGACTCAAAAAATAAATTTCACAAGACTCGTTTACACGATTCGATAAAAATAAACATGTCGTAACGATATATGTGGAATTTTGTATTATATTGTACTTTAAAAGTTATAAGAGAAAAAACTAAAATATGTGAATTAAATCCTAAAAACTTGTACTTCCTCACGTTTAATGGGATACAATAGAACAACTATGTTTCTTTGCATTCTGGAAAAAAAAATAGAATTAGTTTGGAATCAAAGCACAAGTCTTTTAAAGTTAAGAAGAATCAGTAATTCCTTAACAACTAAAACATGGGATTGTGTCATATTAAAATAAGAATTTCTAGTAGATTCGTCACACATAACAATTTCATTTATTTATGAAAATCTACCACCCCATTATCTAACAGTAAGTGGATAGATTAATGCCATAATGTTGATGTTTACAATTATAGAAAATGTTGAGATCCAAGTTCGTACAACGTATAATAAGAACAAACGGTTAAAAAGAGTTTTGTGGAAAAGTATTTAAGAGAACCGTTAATTAGAAAGGTTTTTAAGAAAAACGTTGGAAGTGTTTAACAAAGTATGGGTTGATAAATGGTGTATGAAAATTTGTTTTGCTAAGTCATTTTGTAAAGTTTTGGTTTAGTGTTTTTTTTCCTCGATTCGCTATTTGAACTCTTGATTTAAGGTGATGCCGCCATCTTCACAAACGACTTCCTCGTGAGTCTTCATATTAGATGATGATGAGAATCTATGAACACGTGAAGCCGCACCATCACAAAGCAACTTCAATGGTAGAAGGACAAAACTGATAACTCGCTATCCTTAATGTTAACCACTAAAAAAATTTAAGACAATTATAAGTTACTATCTAGGATGACCGATCCAACTAAAAAGTGTCCAACTTGTCATTACTGTTTTTTAAAATAGTCTATTTCAAAAGAAAAATCATGGAAAATATTAGACGTTTTTCAGTTTCATAAACAATAGAGATCAAATTAAATGATTTTTGTAAAAATTCTCACGAGTCTAGAACAAGAGAGGGGATTAGGTGATAGTGCCTGATTACTTAACCATTTTCCTGAAATTTTTAATATATTATATAATTTTTAAAAATATATAATATATCATGTTAAAGTTGTTAGAAACTTGAAATTATCACAATTTAAAATTGTTAGAAGTGTAATAAAGTATTTGAGATTTCTTAGTTCGTTAAATATTGACGTGAGGTTCATATTAGGTTCCAGTTAATAGGTTATCTGACAAGTAATTTTTAACCAAAAAACCATAAATTGTTATACTTTTTTCATGACGAGTATTGAGTGCCAAAAAAGTACACGACATGCAGGTATGAAATATGATTTTATAGCTACGCATGTTACTACATCTCATCTGTTACCTAGAACGTTTTCTTTCCTACTGGGAGTGTTTTTTTTTATCAACTTTTAACTTTTTAACTTTAAAAAGTTAAAAAGTTATTTTATAGTGTTTGGTAATGTGATTGTTGTGAGGGAATAAGTTAATAAGTCACTCCATACTAACTTATTAACTTATTAAAAAAGTTAATAAGTCAATAAGTGTTTTTTAAAAGCAATCCCAAACATACCCTAAGAATAACATACAGGAATGGCATGGGTATGGAGGGATCTTTTTGAAATCATATGATTGAAAATAAAAATCACTACAATTTATTCGGGTTGTTCACGAACTGAACCGAACCGAACGAAGGCTCGCTCAAACTCAGTTCGTTAACAAACCAAGCAGCTCGGTTCTGTTCGAATTTAAGAAATTGAGCAAAAAATGCTCGCTCGAACTCGGTTTGATTTAAAACCGAGCGCTCGGCTTCATATTGCAATTTAATACAAAACTAATAATTCATTCAAAAGTTTCAAGTTTCAACTCAAACTCAACAATGTAATAAAAGAAAACATACAAAATAAGTTTAAATTTTAACTCGAGCTTAAATAAATGACGGTAAAACCCACACCCACAACCTCCATTTCGGCCAGCTCCACGTCCACTATACCCTCTTTGAGGCGCAATGTTTAAACAAGTATACAAAAATTCAAAAATGATGTTTGGAAAAATTAAAAGGGGGCAAGGGTAAAGTGGTAAATAATTAAAATAACAATGCTCTAAACTCTAAATAAATAAAATAACATATTACATATATATAGGCTTCCCCGAAAAAACTTAATTACATAATTAAGTTATATTTAAAAATAATTTGAGCGAAACCAAGCGAGCAACGAGCGAGCTTACCAGCTTAACTCGTGCTCAGTTCGTTTACAAACAGAACCGAGCGGCTCGGCTCATTTACAACCGAGCCAAAATCAAACGAACAACTTTTCGAGCTAGTTTTGAGCGTCGAGCTATTTGAACAATTCTACAATTTATAGTCATGTTAAGTTTAATATTATATAATTTCTATGTTTCCTTTTAAAAATCAATATTAACATAAGATAGATTTATTTACTATATTTTATTGAATCCCCTTTTATAACAAAATATATTTATAGAACATGTAAAACTCTTTTACATTCTATACTTTTATATTATCACTTCCTTGATCAACTCACTATATACACACACTAATAAAATATTTTATGTAATTTATTTAATATACATAAATGATAATCATAAAAAATCATTACACATACAGAAACCTACTCACTGTACGTTCTCGCAATTTCTCTATGCTACTTACACAATTCATTGTTGTTTATTTCAAGCAATCATTATTTCTCTACTAGTTTTTATCTTTCTTAATGTAACCTATATATAGACACGCGCCACTTTATAAATATAATTAAAGAAAATTAAACATCAAAGATTGATCAAAGGTATTAAAATAATATCTGATGTGTACAAATCAAAAGACAATATTAAAGAAGCCATCATATGATCAAGATTTTGTTACTTATACCACTTTATACATGCCGACAATACCTTTTAGTCAGTTTCATAAGTTAAATTGACCCTTTGTTTACCGTTTTAAAAAAGGTATTGGAAAAAAAAATATTATAAGATTTGAATTATTTTTCCGTTATTCAACATATAGTAAGTTATAGGTTTAATTTGTCTATAAATTTTAAAAATATTAAAATCGTTATTTATGTAAAAGGATTGTCTCAATTTTCATTCCTACCAAGGGCCTGGACATAGAGTCGGCATCGGAATGGTGGAGAAACCCCTCCCCACCCCCGGAACCCAGTGAGCCAAAAAACCTTGCTCTCCTGTGTAATAACCCCGGACACCACAGAACTACACACCACCCCATTGTTATAGCTTTGGACTATTAGACAATAATTATTTTACGACGACACTCAGTAACCCAAGAGTGCCTCAATAATTAGTTAAAGTGCGTGACGCTTGCACTTCCTGGTACACTCCTTTTCGGGAGTAGAGGCCACTTCTCAAGTGAGTATAAGGCAAGACGAAACCAATAATCTACGATCATAAACAGGCCGAAATGGCTTATCGAAGAAGGACACTGCATGACAGTAATAAAATCAACTAGTTCTTTTTTTACGTTGTTTGTACTTCTAAATATACCGTGAATCTCTGAATTTAAATACACCATTACACAAAAATTGTGGATGACATCGTTAGTAATAATGCAACATACTTTTACTTCTTCCCATTTAAATATTTAAGCAAAATATTTAAAACTAGAAAGACAAAGATATCTTCAAATATAATCCAATCCAATGCAAATTAAAAGCTTCAAAGTTTTGCTTCAATCCCACTTGATTCTTCTCTTTCTTTATTTCTTCCTCTTAACTTCATTTCTAAGTATGATTTTCTTTATTCTTTGTTATCTCTAATATATTATTAAACTTAATTACTTATGGTTTAATTCATTTTTTTAATTTGTTCTTTATTTGTCACTTTGGAAAAATCAAAAGACACAACCTTTACATACTAATTATCTTTTATTAAAATACCTTATATCCCCCTGCCCCTTTGCTTGCTTATATATTTGTAGTGATAACAACAGCTAGCAGCTTCTTCTTTAAACATACACACTCATGGGTCACCATTCTTCATGTTGTGTGAAGCAAAAGCTTAGAAAAGGATTATGGTCTCCCGAAGAAGACGAAAAGCTTCTCAAATACATTACAAGATTCGGTGTCGGTTGCTGGAGTTCTGTTCCTAAACATGCTGGTTGTTATCTTTTACTCTCTTGTTTACGCGATACTCGACGGTTAAATACTGCAAATTGAAGCATAATTAAACAGTTTTGGTTGTTTTGGCGTCATTTTCGTTGTAAATTACAAGAATATATGTGGATTCTTGTTCTTTCTCGAATAGAATAATGATCCTCTCGCATTTTCCTCTTTTTGTTACAAAATAATAAGAAAAAATAGTCTTTTTGTTGTTGTTTGTGTATAAATGATCATGTTACATATAGAGTTTGAAACATTATAACTTATTTTGGAATCTTGAACAAAAAACAGGATTGCAAAGATGTGGGAAGAGTTGCAGGCTTCGATGGATAAACTATTTGAGACCCGATCTTAAAAGAGGAATGTTTTCACAACAAGAAGAAGATCTAATACTTCATCTTCATCAAGTTCTTGGCAACAGGTAAGAAAGTAAAAAACAAATATATTCGATTATGAGAAATGTGTGTGCATTTTTGTTGAATCTTGTGGAAATTTGTGCTAAAATTTGGCACCTAGGTGGGCTAAAATTGCTGCACAGTTGCCGGGAAGAACAGATAACGAGATCAAGAACTTTTGGAACTCGTGTTTGAAGAAGAAACTAATGAAACAAGGGATTGATCCAAACACCCACAAGCAGATTACTAGTAATGATCATCTAAAAGAGAAAAAGATTGATTTTTTCGATAAGAAGCCTGAGTTTTTTGCTAGTTCATCATCATCAATGCCAGTAGTAGCTGAATTAGAGAATGCTTTACATTTCAACAACGGTGGATTTATGTTATCATCATCATCATCAATAGAAACTAGTTTGATACGCGACAGTTTCTTGAGTAAATCGATATGTGATCCGTTGTTCTTGGTTGAACTCCATTCGGGTATGGATCCAATCGCCTACAATCCGAATCTTTTAGCTCAATTTCACCAAACAAGCTATGAAACATCATTGCCAAATTTAGCAAGTTTTGATCATCAGAAAGCAGACTTTTCGGATCATTCAGGTTCGAAAATGACCGTGAATTCGCTCATGATTCATGAAGGTAGAGAGAGTTCAAGTACTACCAATAGTTCAAACATGAACACAAATCTTTCTGCAGGGTTTCAACCTATGACATTTGAAGGTGAAATGTTTGAATTCAATGGTGTTAATGTCAAATCCGAAGAAAGATATGTAGGTCGATGGGGACCTCATATGCATCATGTACAAGTCAATAATGCATCAGATATCAATATCTACCCAACAGGGTCACTACATGGGGAGTACACTCATGTCTTCCATCACATATGATTGACCCATGTAAATTTCAAACATACCATTTGTTATAATTTTATCAACAAATAAAAGGTTGATGGATAAGATACCCGCGTAAGTAACGCGGGTACTCTGCTAGTTTTATACTATAAGGTTTGCTCAAGGATATAATATTTTGGCTTTTTTTTGGTTTATGGTATATAGAGATATGACTAAAGGCATTGTAAAGTTTTCTTGATGTTCAAAGGGTTGGGTACAACATTCTGATGTGGAATTCACCTAATAATATGTATATTGAAGTGTCAACTCGCGTGCGGTATTCTAGTTTCCTTTTTAACAGCGTATTTAACATGGTTAGTTTTTATATATTTGGATGGAAGAAAATTTGAAATCGACAATTCTTTCACTATTTCACCTCAATGTTAGTGACATCCTTCGTGTTATGAATGTAACGTGATACAATTGTCTAGAGATTTTACTCAAGCCTGCATATTCTACGTATATTCTTGGCAGAATCTTGATATGACATACATGTTGTATAAAGTTAACTTTACGCGTAAAAGGATATTTACGACATATTAATATAGTAAGAATTCACAAGAATAGGACAGAGAACTGAAAACCAGACATAGATTTGAAAAACATGGTTTAGAAGAAGTATTAGGTGGGACCCAAATATTGAGTAATATGAGCATACACACTTTAGATAAGAAGTGTGGCCAAGTTTCCTTATGTGTAACAAAAGTTCATATAAATATACTAACTGACAATAAGTCAGAGAGGTAATAACTCAATAATTGAACTCAAGTTCGCCACTTTTACATTTTCTTGAAGAGCAAAAGAGAAAACTCCAAATAATATCATGTCTTATGTTGACAATAATGTAAGGTATAATATAAGTCTCTTTTTACAAGTTTTTTCTTTTTTTGTGTTCATGAGAACGTGTGTCCAGTAAACTTACAAGACGGTGAATACCCTGATAACAGCATCATTAGATAAAGTATAGTTTACGTTGTACGTATGATCATCAGTAGGTTACGACATAAAAACAGTGAAAGCATGATTTAAATTAATGCTTACCACTACATCAAAGGTTGTGGAAACAAATGTAAAAGTATTAGGTATTGCACACACAATATCATAACTATGACATAAGCAAGGTAATTAAAAGGGGATTCATAAACACTTCACTTGCCATGTTTGTAAAGTTTAAACGTCTTGGTGTAGGGGTCGTCAATTTATAACTGAGGTTAAGTAGATGCGTATGCAAGATTAACATCTTGCCATGAAAGAAGATAAGGAAATGCTTAAAAATATGAAAACTATATATGAAAGTTTTTTTTTTTTTAACGGTTAAATTGGAATCACTCACGGATCACTGGAGTATCATCGTGCCACCAGTGTTACCACGCGATCATATTCCACCACCAAGTCACCAATTCAGGAGGAAACTCATAATTATGAGAAAACCCCCCTTTGTGAGATTCGAACCCATGACCTAATAGGCCCTAAGTCTTATCCCACCACCAAAATGCCGCTAGGCTATAATGCCTTTGGCTATATATGAAAGTTTAAATAGGAAAAGCCCAAACAAATCAAACTTTCCCATTTGTGTTAATAAGTTCACCAGCAAAGGGCCCTAAAAGAACCAAAACTTTTGCAATAAGTTGTTGGGAACATAATAGCCAATGTAAATAAAGTCACCCCTTCATTATTCCTCAACTGTTCACAAAGTTACAAGCCAGCCTAGCCAATAGTAATCACTTTAAATTTGATACTTAATGATATATTTTGTATATAAAAGAAACTTCAAAAAGTGTGTTCACACGGCTAACACATCCTTTTCACCATGATCAAAGGTCTTGATTCAAATCTCGTACTTGGTTATTGATTGCGGTTAACTATTAGGGGTGTTGTCAATGGCCGGACTGTCATTATCATCACCTCTAGAGTTGTTATACTTGATCAAATGGAATCAAACCAAAAAAAATGCCAATTATAAGTTAAAACTGGGGCCATTGTTTTAGATACTAATTTATAGTTTTATCATTTTTTTTCACGTTTATTGTTTTAGACACGAGCCTACGAGTCTTCTTGTACCATATATCAGTTACTCAAGTCTATCTAGAAAGAACCAAAACTTGCAGCAGTTTAAAGAACCTCATTTGATCATCATTAATCAGACTTTAAAACATGCATGGGGCGTACTTGTATAAGGTTATGATTGTTGACAAACTTACAGTCACTTAAAGAACATTGAAATCGCTTTAAATTTGACATTAAGGGTAAATTAACACATGCTATCACAAAAATCAACTTGAAGCAGCAACTCAAAGAACCCAATTTGATTTGAACAATCTAATTCATATTGGTCTATATGAAACTCACATGAATGAAGGATAATGTATTTGACAATGTATCACATGCAAACTAAAGAACACAAATCATCTAAAAACAATTGCATTTATTAGTTGTTTCCATTTTGGGATTTCAAATAGTTACTCGATGAAAAGGGTTATTCCAATTGTGAATTTAACAAGAAAACTTTCTGTAAGAAGCCGAATCTTGAAAAGGTAGTTCACTGCCCGAATATAGATAGCCTTTAAAGTGAAAGAGACATTGGTTTATTGTAGAACGGAAGTTGATCCACAGGCAAGGTTTGTAACGTGAAAAGAGTAAAAGATCAATAAGATGATTAACATCTATATATAAACATAATGAACATGTAACTTTATTGAAAAATAACCACAAATGTAAACTAACTAATAAAAGCCTAATGTGTTAAATTACAAAATATCTAGACTTTATTTGTTTATTAATCAATTTCTTTCTTTATTTATTTATCTATTTTATTATTATTATTATTATTATTATTATTATTATTATTATTATTATTATTATTATTATTATTATTATTATTATTATCATTATTATTATTATTATTATCATTATTATTACTATTATTATTATTATTACTATTACTGTTACTGTTACTGTTACGGTTACTTTTACTGTTACTGTTACTGTTACTGTTACTGTTACTGTTACTGTTACTGTTACTGTTACTGTTACTGTTACTGTTACTAATATTATTATTATTATTATTATTATTATTATTATTATTATTATTACTACTACTACTACTGCTGCTACTACTACTACTACTACTATTATTACTAAGAGTAATACCACTATAACTATTATTATTACTATTATTATTACCAGTGCTACTATTACTATTACTACTAGTAAGGACCCGCGCGATGCGACGGCGATAATAATTTATATGTGGTACTCATTTTGTCGTTAGTTTATCAATCCTCTCATGATATATCATATTATACATCTGTTACTTTTCTTATGGGTAGTATAAATGAAGTTGCATAAAACTCAACTTACCTGAGTCTAAGGTAACACAGACACATCTGTCTTTTTATATTTATTTGTTTGTGAAATCACATGTCATAAAACTTGGATAGCAAAAAGTAACCAATCTAGCTTACGAATAATTTACCACCTTGAGCAAATAATCTTTTGAAAAAAATTTCCTAAAAAGACTTTTAAGAACATATCTCTATTGAAAATAATCGTATGACCATGTTATGCATACTTTAATTACTTTAACTTAGAAGATAAGGACAAATAGAGTCTATATCAAATGTAATAATATGAAGCACTTGAATCATGGATATCAAAAATTCAATACGATGTAGATTACTAATATCAAATTAATAAAGTCGTAATGTATGCAAGTTTAACGTTTCTGAAATATATGTTCTAAAGAAAGCAGACTAATTGTGCATGGATATTAAATCTATAAAAATTAGACTGAAATGTACACATCTCATACTATTAAAAAAACAAACAAACATGAACATATTACAACATAAATTAACTATGAGCATACATGTGCTGCATAATCTTGTTCAATTGTTTTGCCTACTGCAACCTCTTGCTATGCTGTTAATTTTCATCTTGTGATCACCTCTTCAGCTGCAACAATATCCAATCATCAACCTACACCACACAGGAGGTAATATACATAAAGAAGATAATACATGTATATACATGTATCAAAATAAAAATTGCATATGAAGGATCATTGATCAAAGGCTAAGAAAATAAGAAATTATAACATGTAAAATAATAGAAACTGCAACTTACATCTTCATTTATTGCTCTCTTTTCTTTCAAGTTCCCTAACCTTTTCTTTGTTGAAGCTCTTAGCTTGAGTAAAGCATCACCGTCTTACAGCATTTATAACAAAAGAACAAACAAACAAACAAACAAACTCAGTATATCCCACTCAAGAACAGGGTCTGGGGAGGGTAGGTGTAGGCGAGTCTTTCCTCTATCTTGTTAGGTAGAGAGACCGCTTCCAACGAGACCCCCGACTCGATAGCAAAAGCCATACTGATAGCAAAACATCATACAATAAATCATACAACACATAGCATACAGTATACAAAAAGCCATACCGATAGCAAGACCTTATACAATAAATCATACAACACATAACATACAGTACACAATAAATCATACAACACATAGCATACATATATCATAGGAGCAGGTAGAATCACCGTTAAATGGCAGATATGGACTACTTAGACATTAGGCCCCGCAACCAGACTTCAAATACCCTTCCTGCCTATAGGTCGAACTAGAAGTCCTTAATTTAATTCTACGCATCCACTCACTCCTATCCTCGATCATGTGCTCAAAGAGGTGCAAGTGAATCATATCTCGCCTAATTACCTCATCCCAAGTCAATCTAGGTCTTCCTCTACTCCTCCTACCCTCTAAGATGATGTTCTCTACTGCTCTAACTGGTGCCGCCATTGGTCTCCTCTTGACATACCCAAATCATCTTAATCTTCCCTCTCGTATTTTATCTGCGATACAAGCCACTTCTAGCTTCTGTCAAAACACTTCGTTTCTTATCCGATCAAGTCTTGTGTGGCCGCACATCCACCTCAGCATTCGCATTTCCGCTACCTCTATTTGTTTCTCGTGCGATTTCTTTATGGCCCAGCAGTCTGTTCCATATAACATAGCTGGACGTACTGCCACTCGGTATAGCTTCCCTTTAGTTTTGCTGGAAACCTCTTATCACATAGGATCCCTGATGCTGCTCTCCACTTGCACCATCCTGCTTGGACACGGTGCGCTACATCGCTGTGTATCTCTCCGTCCTCCTGCAAGTAATTTATAACAAAAGAAATGAAAGATAAAACATAAATGAAACAATTTCATAATGCATCTAATTTCAATTTCAATCCCCGTTAAAAAAACATTATACATCATCCAATTTGACACCTATTCTACAAAATCGATAGATCACATCCCTCGACACTTAAAATTTCAGCTCTCTTAAAATTTCAGGCGTGACTGCATCAAGATATAGTACCTTCGTTTTACTACAATTAAACATTAGATTCAGTTTTTGATAATTTTGTATCCTCTGTTTCTTCACATATACCATCTTATGTCTCTGCCCCTTCACAAGATAATTAATGTCATCTTTCTGCTCCTTTGTCAGTTCATGTTTGTACCTGCATAATAATGCATGTTTAATACTTAAAAATGTTCACTATATAATGCGAATAGAATAATGGTGCTATGACGTTTAACAGAAAAAGGCGCAATTAACCTTTGCATAAATGCAAGAAGCGACTGATGCAGTGACTGATGCCAGATCACAGACATATCCCTTGAGTCCTCACAAAATCTCATAAAATGCTCAACCATTGCATCAATAACTCTATATAGTAAAGTATATTTCTTCTCGACTAACAGCTTTATGAAATAGCTGTAATTTGAAAGAAAAAGATCAAAAATCAGGTAGATGTGCTTTATATCATGTGCACTTAAAGAAAATAGAAAAAAATACATAGATGAAGTGTCAACATGCATGAAGCTCCAAAAAACCTTGTTGTGCCACCATACTCCATTTCTGCAAGTTTCATTAGAGCGAGACTACACATTAAAAACAACACTTTAGTTGCATTTCTATCCAGTAAAATGAAAATATGGCTTATTTTCAGTGTTGTCTTTGTTCTAATTCTAAAAAAATAGATACATACAATTATATGATAATGGCTGTGTCAACTTTATATAATTTAATAAAATTTATGCAGATGGCATTTTCCTATTCTAATCACAAAGAACTCCAAGTCCTGGTCTCAACTTTCGATTAATACCGCATATGGTCCTAACTGTTGTTTAACTGTCACACTTTTGGTCGAAAAGTGAAATTCCAACTTAACACGCATACGTAATTTATCCTGGAAAACAAATGACAGAAGTAGGCTTGAGCTTACTGCCTTACCATACCTTCCAACAAGATGTCATCAGGCTAACACATGTTGTCTTCATCCTTTATAATACAAAACCAAACATAATTGGAACTGTATAAATGACAGCAAAAACACTGCTTTGTTTCTTTCTTTTTTAAATACTAATTTAAATATTTAATTATTAATATCGAGTATATGATTACAACATTTAACATCAGAATGTACACATGAAATATATATATACTGTCTACAGGAATGGTAACTTAGAGACAATGGGCCATCCGCAGACTCCATTACACCTCAACTATGAATCATTCTCGGATGCTATCTGTCCCCTTTAAATTGCTCAAGTTTCTTTCCAACTGCCAAAGCAAAAGGAAATAGAAAGAAAAGTTAGGTAATCATATTTAACATGTTATTCATATATAAAACTTGAAGAAATGGACAAAAGAGATGTTTCAAGCACTTGTAAGAGTTTACCCGTTTTGACCCAACCCATGAGACCCTCCTACAACATCCACATGTCTAAATATAGAGATGATATTAAGACAAACCTGTGCATTTCTTGTCTTCATTATTTGCAATTGGTCAATCACACTGCCAATGATGATTTGTAACGAATGTTTTAGATTGTGAAATTTATTATAACAATGCAGCTTGAGGCTTATATATGTATAATTGTATATAATCATACCTTTGTTGTAACTAATAACCTGAGACTGCAGTTCTCTTCCCTCGGGGAACTCACAGGTATCTGCATGTTACAATACTTGAAAGATCAGGCCATTATTTCATATGACCTTAACAATATGCACAGTAGGAACATCACACAAAAGTCAATAGGATTTTAACCCCTATCAAAAAACGGATTAATTTAGATCGTAATGTTTTGCTAACAGGACGGATGGGTAAAATTCAAAACTTAGCTGGAAAAAACATGTCAAAAAGTTTAAATGAGGTCCAATGTACACACAAGTTTTACAACATATTTTAAACTGGTTCTGAAATATATTAGATGACTGTATCTCATAAATCAATAATATTTGCAAATTGCAGTCATGCTAATATGTTATAAAGGGGTTTAATAAAATTCATATGATCAATTGCAATTTAAATGAGGTCCAATCGGCAGTTAACGTTTTGGTTTTCAGGGGTTTATGAAATTCACATATGATCAATTTACAGAGTTGTATAAATTATGTTATGAAACAAATCATCCAACAATTAAAAGAAACCTAAGCTCCAAAACAAGTCTCTTATAAAATTAACAAAAATCAGTTAAGAAATCAAAGCAAGAATTGAGACCTAAAATCAATTAATACTTGAGAAAAGGTGATCATAACACTTAGACTTGAGAGAACTGATGTTTTCAAGAAATAACCCGATTAGAGTTGGATTCTAAGACTCCGCCACTGTCGTTTTCGCTCTAGGACCATCATCGATGCCCTCGCTCCACCATCTACATTGGCATCGCTAGGTAAGCCCATTGCTCTTTCGTCTTGTATATTGACATCGTTATCCAAAACCTTACATGACAACAAAACTAAGTTAGGGTTTAAAAAAGAGGATTTTACTTATATGAGTGCACCAAATCGTACGATGATTCTTGTGTATATAGAATCGAACGTGTGACTTTATAGGAGAGAATTGAATTTCAAATCGCCCGCCCATTTCACTTTGCTAGTGTACGGAATCCTTGAGGAAGAAGCCAAGAATCATTTCTCTTTTCATGCTATGTAGGGTGTTGGGGGGAAGAAAGAAGCCCTGATGACCTTCTATTTAAAAGGAAGACGATCGATGGTGTTGTGATCATTCTTTCATGAAAGCCTTATCTAGGGTTTTTGTTGATTTTGATGGGCTTCATTAGCTTGTAACACATGCAAGAATGTTGTACATCTCTTAATTTTAAGAGTTTTGGTAAAATTACTTTCTTACCCTCTCTAAATGTTTATTAATATAGTA